>WEIS01036035.1:1785-17445 GCA_013389965.1 Todus mexicanus
TTTTTTTTTTATCAATCTGCTAAAGCGTGTGATGTTTTCTCACGAGCCCAGCGGTGCTTGGTGTGGAGAAGCTTCTGCGTCACTCCTGCGCTGTGAAGCAGTCACATCTTAACGCTGTCTTGTCATAGAATCATAGAATTGTCAGGGTTGGAAGAGACCTCAAAGATCACCTCATTCCAACGCCCCTGCCATAGACAGGGACACCTCCAGCTTGAGCAGGTTGTACCAAGACAATGTAAGCCCGCACATTTTGTGGGTCCTCTGAAGACTTTGGGGAGGTGGGAGCATCATAAATCACAGAATCATAGAAATGCCAGTGTTGGAAGGGACCATAAAGATCATCTAGTTCCAACCCCCTAAATATCCTCTAAAACCAACACCCATATAGAATCCTAGAATCCTAGAATCTCTGAGGTTGGAAAAGCCCCTTGGGATCATCGAGTCCAACCACCAACTCTACTCTGCAAAGTTCCCCCCTAAACCATCTCCCCCAACCCCACATCTAAACGCCCTTTAAACACGGCCAGGGATGGGGATTCAACCCGGGCAGCCTATTTCACTAAGTATCCGACAGCATCACCCAAAGGTTTGGATTTGACCTTGACCTGGGTTTGTACTGGAGCCAACTTTGCTCCCAGCTTCTTTTCCGACGCATTTTTCCTCCCTCTTGGGTTTAATTCATCTCCAAGCCGGGTGGAAAGTGAGTTTGCTCCAGCAGCCGCAGCCGCCGCGCTCAGGCGCGGTCACTGGTGGGTTGTGAAAGAAGCTATTGATCTCCTCCTTGATGGCATTTGAATTCAGTTCTTAAATTAAAGCTGGGAAACCAACAAGTTGAAGAGCAAAGCGCGGGGCAGGATCGATGGCGGCTTGTTGCCGGTTGAAAGGGCAGGTGCCGATCCATAAACTCCATCCGCGGGGAGAGGAGCCCGTGCCGTGACCCCGAGCCAAGGCCGGCAGTCACCGCTCCCACTTCGGGCAGATGCCGAACGCGTACGTACCCGTGGCCTCGGGTGGGCACGCTGGGGGTTAACTGAGTCTGAAATCTCATCATGTTTTCTGTTCAATTCCCGTTTTCTTCTTCAGAGCAGATCACCGATCACCAGAGGATGTGGCAGGTCAGCCGTGGGGAGCGACCAACCCCCCGATTTCCAGCCTTATCTCCTGCTGAGGAAGGTCTCATCGGCAGCTGAGAAATCACTCTGAAAAACCTCATCCTGGGGTCTTCCTGGGCTAGAAACTCCTCTCCTGCTCCAGCTTCCAGAGTGGTTCTCCATTGCTGTCATCCCACCAGAGCCCAGCGCAGCGGCAGTGCCAGGCCAGCGAGGCTGTGGTGGAGCAGCAGGAGGGGGAGGACTGAGCCTCACCTCTGCTGGCAGGAGGTTTTGCTCCAACTTTGTGCTCTCTCATTGCTCCCAAGTCCTTAATATCTTGTTTTCCAGAGAAAACCAGTGAGGAATAAATTCCTTTCTAATCACAGAGGTGTGTGGGGAGCTCCTCTGAACCCAACCTGTCCCCCAACCGCGACCCTGTGCTGCCCAAACACAATGGAGCTGCCAAGGTTGATAAGGAAACATTAAATCCCCTCTCCCGTGTTACACAAACAGAGCCGGGGCGATGCGCTACGAGGCTCTGCCCCTCACTGAGGCTCAAGCAAAGCTGCCCCTGCTCCAAACCTCCCCAAAAACCATCTCTCCACGAGCCACATGCAAAGGTCCCTGGGCTGCAGGAGCACATCAGAGGCACAGTTTGCAATCTGGGGTAATTCGCAGTGGAGACAGATGCCTTCCAGTGATTTTTTTGGGGGTGCGATGGTGCCTGAGGGTTGCGGAGCAACAGCTTGGGCTGGAGCAGTGCGGGGATGCACCCAGTGCCACCCCCAGACTGGTTTCCAGCAGCACTGCTGGTGTCTGGGGAGCTGCTGTGGGGTCAGAAGACGGGCGTGCGTCAAACACGTAAGCCACGCTCGGGCACCGTCTGCTCCCGCAGAACAATAGTTACTCTTCGTGTTGGTTCAGTTACAGATCAAATAATCTGAAAAATTCACAAGCGGCTGCGGATACAAATTAACTTAACAAAACATTTTGCAAACGTCGCAGTACTGGGGAGAATTCAAATGCGGCACAGACTGGCAGGAGAGAGGAGCCAAGTGTCTGCACCGGAGCCCTCCCCATCAACATTTTCCCCGCGTCAGATAACACAGAAAAGCAGCTAAAGCTGGATGAAATATAATAACGCCGCCGTCCAAGATGGAGCGATGCCATATGGAAGCCCAGGGAAGTTTTCGCTGCTCTTTGCTCCGCTGATGTTTTTTCGGCTGTGTCATTGGTCCTTTGCTTTCTCAAGAACATTCCGGGCTGAATTCCGCCTTTGCAGTGAAAAATGGCCGGCTGAATTTTCCTCTCTTATTGCACCAAAGTCATCGGTGTTGCAGGGAAGGTAAAGGACAGAGGTATTTTGGCTCGTGGTCACCGTTTCGTAACTGCAGAGCTCAAGCTATAAAATCTTGATGGATCTTGTTCGCTTCCAAGCCTTGTGCTCCAGCCGAGCTCGGTGCAAACGGGGGATGCTTTGGACCGAGGCAGCAGCATCCTCGTGCCCGGTGCTGGTAGCGACTTGTCACACGCAGCAAGCAATTTTGGGGGGGAAATAAACCACCAGCTGGTTGCCCTCCGGTTTCATTTCCAGAGGGGGATGTTGTTTCCAGCTGAGCTGCTCGGTGGGGCTGGGGTTCACCCTCTGCTCTGCGGTGGCTGCATCGAGATGGGTTTTTGGTGTGGAGAGAGGAGCCCGCGGGATAAATGTGGAATGAGCTAAATAAGGAAAAGCTGCGTGGGCTGCTGCGAACAGCCTCGCCGCGAATGGAACCCACTCCGTATGGAAGGTCCAAACTCACACCCACGCTGGGGTTTGGCTTTCCCCACCGTGAGCCAAAGCTGATGTGAAACCAGACGGCAGCGGGAGCCCTCCCAGGGTGACTTCCCAAATGCTGGCTGGACCCTGTAGGAGTCAAAAAGGAGAAGGGCAGAAGCAAAGGCAGGAATTTCCCCTCCTTGTCACAAGCAAATTCTCGCTCTTTCAGTGGAAAAGGCAGGTGGGTGCTGGGGGGTCTGTGGGAAGGTGGCACATGGTGGCTGAGCTGGCCACAGCCACCTCGAGCCAAGCTCAAGGCTTTCTTGAAGGCAAAGCAATTGCACATCGCTTGATAACGTGTTGCAGAGCATGCTTTGGAGTATCTGAGTGCTCTATGGGCTTCCCACTCTCCGTCCAGTGGTTTTTGCCTCTTCTTCCTCCACCTCCAGCTCCTAAACCAGGCTTTATCCTCACCTTCTTGCTTCCCTTGGGTTTCTCCCGTGCTATACAGACACCCTCCAGCCCAATGCAGGGGGATCCCCGCAGTCAGGGCTGAGCCCTGCACCCCTGCAGCCCTTTCCCCAAAGTCCTGCTCAGCACCAGCCATCCCTGTCCCACCTCCCCTGTGTTTGGGGTCACCCCATAAAGCTGCCAACAAAAACCCCCAACCCTTTGGTCAGCAGAGTGGGAACAGGAGCCACCCACATTACTGCTCTTGCTGTTAGGATCTCTCCTCCCCAGCTGGAGCTGGCAGCAGAAGCTTTTTGTCTGAATGAAATGAGGACAAAACTGGTCAGAATAGCACGGTGAGATTAGTCATTAGTCATTTCACCTTCTTCAGGAGCCGCTGCTAATTGAGATGTTGAAGCGTTGCCGTCACCTGGAGGCTGACTCACTCCGGCCCTGGCACTCAGCACCCCCCGGTGCTGGTGGGGCTGCATTTTTGGGTGTCACTCAGCCTGTCTCTGCTTTTGGTTTTGTCCTCATGGACCCTGCAAGCGAAGAGGGGGGAAGGCAGAAGAGGCAAATGGGCTTGTGGACTCCAGCGGGGCATGGCAAAGCATCGTGGTGTGACAAGACACAACCAGGGGATGCTGAGCTGGAGGAACACGTGGGGACAAGCAGGAACCCCTCTCTGCTCTGCTCCCTGGTGCAGCCAAGGATGCTGCCCTGAGGGCTGTGCTTCCCCCACTGCCCTGCTTTCCTCGGCCAGGGAATTATTGCCCATTGATGCCTGGTATTTACACAACCCTCATTATCAGAGCACCCATCATTGGGTGCTGCACCCGCTGAGCCAGTGTCAGCCTCAGGGTGGGAAAATGGCAATGAGATGGTGATGAATCCACTGCCCTCCAGTGCCAGAGCCCTTTCCACTGATCCCAGGGAGTGGCTGCAGGTTAATATTGATGTAATGGGGACCGGAGTGAGCTCAGAAGTTGTGGCAAGAGGCCTCAGGAGGGAAAGCTTGTGCGTAATGCCACGCTCAGGCGCTGAGGCCACGGTAGTGTCATGTCCCAAGAGGTGGCAGCTGGCTGAGACTAAAGGCACGAGCAAGTGCTGCTTCACCACCACCATCTCCAGCACTCCTGGTCCAGCAAAGCTCCCTGAGGAAGCTGGTGCCTCTTTATGGAAAAGTCCTTCTGAAGGAGGTGGAAGATGATGCCTGAAATACAGATGTGTCTATGTGTGCGTATGTCCAGTAGGATCTAACATGGGAATGACCCCCCAACATCATCCTAGGGGTAAAAAACCCTGTATCTGTCCCCCAGGACGGCTCTTTGCAGGTCTGTGCCCCACTGGAGGGTGTGAGTGTGTTGGGGAATTGCTGCACCTGGGCTGGGGAGAGGAGCTTTTGTTCAGGCCGGACGAAATTATCCAGAACATGAAATAGGAAACAGTCTACTAAGGCCGAGGGAAATGCGCCTTGTGGGACTCTGTTGATCTCCGCGTTGAACAAATGAGGTCTTAATGCTCTGCCTGCTCTCAAGGAGGAAGAGAAGAATGAATATTGCTTGCTTGCTTGCTTCCTTGCTTCCTTGCTTCCTTCCTCCCTTCCTCCCTTCCTTCCTTCCTTCCTTCCTTCCTTCTTTCCTTCCTTCCTTCTTTCCTTCCTTCCTTCTTTCCTTCCCCTCTCTTCCTCGCTTCCTTCCTCTCTTCCTCGCTTCCTTCCTTCCTTTCCAGTAAGAATCTGCAGGAGATTTGGCTCCGTGTGAGGCAGAGAAGCCCCCAGAGCCCCGGTGCTGCCAGCACAAACCCTGGAAACAGCCACTGCCCATTCACACCGAGCAGCCAAGCAAAGATTTCCCCATCCTTGAGGCAGCTCCTGCATCCCAGGGACCTGCAGGGTTGGAGGTTGTACCAACCTCTTTGCAAACAGGTCTTTTTCTAATTGAATTTCTCCCCTCTGCGACTCCCTGAAGCTTCACTCATCCAGAGGGGAAGTGGAGCTTAAATGGGAATTTCTGGCTTTTATTCGGCTGCCAGAGCGGGTGGGCGGGCGAGGCGAGGCGGTTCGGAAGGATGTTTCCCTTTCGTTTCGCAGCCTCATTGGTCAGCTATATTTAGTCCACTTTCTCATTTTCTGGGCTTAATTAACGAGCAGAAGTTTTCACTCACGAGCACTCGAACAGCTTGGCAAGTTCAGCCTGGTCACTGGGCAGGGAAAAAAGAAGTGGCTTCTCTGCAAGCGTTGGGAAGTGACCTACAGATAACCTCGGAGGAAACATCTCCCCGGGCTTGTCAGGATATGCCAGCCCCGACCCTCGGGCATATGGGTGGATATGATGGTTTGACTGGTCTATAATGGTGGTTTGACTGGTCTATCGGAGCCTAAAGACACCTGCAGAGGTTTCACTTTATTCTATTCTCAGAAAAACGGGGCTGGGATGCACGGTGGCTGCATGCTGGGTACAAGCAGTCCCTCTTCACCCTGACACGTGGCCCGTGGTCATCATTTTAATCATGTAAAAGGGTTTCAGAGGGTGGACAGCTGTAAATCTTCCAAGTTTTAAGCCCCTTACCAGCTTCGGGTTGCCACCCGGCTGCTTGCCAAATGGCTTGGCTGAGTTTCCTGCGGACGTGCCAGACACTCTTGGAGCTGCTCCGAAGGCGCGTTGGCCGTTTGTGCATATTACCTGGGCAGATATTTAGTATTTAATGAATACAACCCACCACCAAATCCATAGGGTGAGCGGGGCGCACATCCTGGCTCATCTCCGGGGTCACCCAGTGGGACCAGGACCAGGGAGCTGGAGCAGAGCCCTCCTTTGGGATTCGCTTCTTTTTTTTTCTTTTCCCAGCTGAGCTCTGCCTACCAGTCCCTGCGGGGTTAATGCTGCAGAGCCCCTGCCTGATCAGCTCTGTCAGACGCATGCTCATCTGTCCAGATGTGTTAGGGCTGAGCAGACCCAGGGCTGCCAGATGTGGCCCTGCCTCCTTCCACCCGCTCTGTCTCACCAGGTACACCTTGCTGGAGGGGAGATGTGGGTGCTGCCCCTGGCATCCTGCATCACCCACCCACCCCTGGGACCTTCTTAATGTCCTGGTGTAAATCAAACGGCAGCAAAGGGGCGGCCATAGAACTGCTGGAGCGGTTTCGGGGGTGGAAGAGTGACCCTCACAATGGAAATGGCTTTTCTCCAGTGGAAAAGTGGGCTCAGAAAGAAGGGAATAAGATCTAGAAGGGGTTTTGGTGGGGTTTGTTTTGCAGTAGCCTCCTTCCCTGGTGGTAATGGATAATAAACGGTGCATTTTGATTCCCTCCTAGCCCCAGGTAGGGTTGTCTTCTTCCCTGGCACCAGCCTAGCCATTTGCACCAGTATGGAACAGGCTCAGAGAGCTGCAGCTCAGGGCTGAGCCCTCCCTCGCTCTGCACCACCTGCCCCGCAGCTCTCCCCCGCCGATGACTCTCCTACTGGTCCCAGTTTACTCATGGGGATGTAACAGGGAGACCTCTCACTTGTGTTTCCCACACCGATAAAACACCGGGCGTGGGACAGCGGAGTTAGAAAACACGGGGGAGAGGAGAAGCGGCTGGAAACCAGAGGGTTTTCTGTGTGTCAAGGCTTAATACCACCGATCTCTCCAGCTCCTCGTGTGAACACGCTCACTCCGCTTCATTTCCCCCAGGACCTGCACCATCTTAAAATAGATCGAACTTAAAATAACACCTCGCTTAATCCCAGGTTGGTTTTTCCAGCAATAAAGAGGTGGGGTTTGTTTTTTTTTCTTTCCAGTATAAACCTCTCCAGCTCAAAATAGGGACCAGGGAGAGACAGGTGATGGCCCCGGAGCTCCAAAGCTGTGCCCCAAAAGCTGCCCTGGCAGCGGGATGGGCAGAGGCTCAGCCAGCCGGGTTCTTTTGGGTTGAAATCGGGCAGGTTTGTGGGCAGGGAGGGCAGCTCTGGCACCAGAGGTGCTATAGCAACCAGGAGAAGGTGCTTGGAAGCAGCTGAGAAGGGAAATAAATACAATAAAAGCATCGGTGGAAAGCAGAGAGATGGTAAAAGGAGGAGAGGACCCGGTGATCCCCAGGGTACAGGATGGGGAACCTGGTGCTGAAGCACCCAGGGCGCTCGTGCTGCTTTTAAATCGGATTTCCAAAGAGCGGCTGCCGTGCCTGGGGGAGAAGCAGGGACAGGTCCTCTCCAAACTCCCACGTAGCCCAGTCCCACGCACCCGTGAGGTCTTGCCCATCCCTGTCCATCCCACAGCAGCGGGTGCAGTCACCCCCTCGTCTCCCAGCGCCATCCAGCCTTGCACAACCCCCATGTTTTTGGGACTGTCCCTCCTCTCCAGCCAACTTTCAATCCTAACAAGAAGCTGGAATTGCTTTCTTGCTCGTTAAAGCCTTGCATTTGCCAGTGCTGGTGCATCCCTCACTGGTGGCTGCTGTGATGTGCTGGGCAGCACCGGAGCCTCATCCTGGGCACCCTCTTCACCTGGCAGGATAAATCCTGCACCCTGGGAGCTGCAGCAGAGAGGAAATATCTGAAATGGAACCGCCTCACACTCCGGGCATGGGAAAAAAAACCCCTCACCCTCATTTTGTTAAAACTTTCTCCATATTCCATTTGATTTTTTATTTTTCCCTTCCTACCCTCCCAGCCCTTCCCTCGCTGCCGCCTTTCGGCAGGATTAATTTGAGATAAAGTTACCCTGAGTGACGGCCTTTGCTTTTGTGTTCTCCTTGTCTATTTTCCGCCTCGCTAAACCTAGAAAAACTCCCGAGAAATTCTCCGGCTTCCAGCCTTGCCAGGGGGCCCCGGCTCAGCCGACACTCATCTGCTGTCTCCCCGTTCAACCGTGGGGGGGGAAAAAAAACCCTCAACCACCTTCTGACAAGGGTTATTTTTATTTCTAATGAAAAGCAAAGCCTGCTGTGCACAGGTGGAGGGGGACGGGTGACAGGCGCCGAGGTGCACACATCAAAATGATTGAAGGCTCCCATGTCCCAGGGGAGCCTTTTTCGGGGAGGGGAGCCAGGGAGGCTCCCCAAACCCCAGACGTTGGATGGCTTTGCAGCTCGATGGGGGATAAAGTCTTCACCTTTGTGTTTGGAGGGGTGGAGGGACTGTGGCAGGCGGCATCACTCCGACGGTGCAAGCCGAGCCTTTGGTTTGTGCTTTGCTGATTCCCTGGGTGTGGGGTTGGGTCATGTGATGGTTTCATGGACATAAATACAGGAATGAGGAGCCAAAACATGCAAGGTGCATGAGAATGAGCCAAGAGCCAAGGACTGGGGCCTCCTGCCAGATTGTGCTCGGCACTGGGGAGGCCTCACCTCGAGCACTGGGGGCAGNACAGAAAGGGGGATAAAACCCTGGGATGGGCTGCCCAGGGAGGTGGTGGAGTCCCCGTCCCTGGAGGTGTTTAAGGCCAGACTGGATGCCACCCTTAGTGGCAGGGTTTAGCTGAGTGGTGGTGGTAGGTCCTAGGCTGGACTCGATGATCCAAGAGGGTTTTTCCAGCCTTAATTATTCTGTGATTCTATGATTCTATATGCAGGACCTGGTTGTCACCCAAGCAAGGTCCACAGCGGCTTTTCCTCCTTGATGCAAAGGTGTTTCAGACGCCCGTTTTGGTCCTGGTGGGGTTTAGGGAGGGACTGGTGGCATGGGCTGAACTGGAGCTGCCACTGACACATTCTTTGGGCCCCCATCCCATGAGTTCAGCCAGTTATTGATCTCCGTTATTACTTTTATGCCATTTGCTTCTGGACTTGCAGTAATTATTTCTCCAGCAGGGTGGAGGTTATTGGGATAACGGCTCCTGTTGTTCCTTTAGATTAGTTTGGGATGGAGAAAGGCAGAGAGAAGCTGTTTCTTGGAAGACAGCGTGGTTGGGAGCTGGAATGGGCGACTGCGGGAGAAGAAAGGGAAAGTCCCGCAGCCCCCCAGGCTGCACTGGAGCTGCTGGAAGGGATGGTCCTGCTCCTTCCATTGGGGAGACAGCATCCTTGTGGAGAAACACAGACCTGGAGAACAAAACCCTGTCTGCAAGGCTGTGGTGCTCACCTGCTCCATGAGCTCAGGCACCTTCTCTCTGCAAAGCTTCTCCCTGCAAGCCCTTGACTCCACCAAGCCAAGCTCCAGCCTTTTTTCCCCACCCCCAGGATGGTTTTTCCAGCTCACCCCAGATTTCCACCAGCGTGCCACGGAGCAGCCGGAGCATGTTTGTCGACGTCCTCCCACCTCCGAGCCGCATTATGCAGCTCCAGTAAATGCCCTTTCCATCTCGCTCTGATCATTAGCTGGGAGTATTCCGCTCCAGAGCTCCGCTATAATGAAAGGCACTGAACTTCGGGATCTCAATTAACTACAGCAAACGCTCTAGATCCTAGGAAAATACTTTGCTCAAATTATATTGCAATAATAATATGCGCGTCCATTTACTCCTCGGGAGCGGAGCGGGCATGCGCCATGTATCTCAATTTTGCGTCGCTCTCATGTCGTTAGCTTGACCCGTACATCTCTTTCCTGCCCAATGCACAGAGTCATCCCTAATTCCCAGGCTCCTCTGCCATCTCGTAGAACAAAATCGAGCCCTAATGCCCCACGGTGCTCTGCCTCGGCCTGAGAAATAAATTCCAGCTCTTAACTAACGACACCAAGTCGTTAGAATTAATAAACGGATACGGGCGCTTGGTCCTTTGGCTCTTGACTCCCTTATTTGCAAAGCTGTCGCTCCGGTAGTTGAGATCTTCCCAGCTGGAAGGTCACGCTCCAGGTTTGGGGGGGTAAGAAGAAGCAAGATCTGCAGCCTTTAAATAAACCAAATGCTTCTTGTGGTGTGGCAAGGAAAGAGGTGGTGATGGGGAAGGGTTTGGGAACCTGCATGGTCCCCACCACCAACCCAGCAGCCCGTGGTTAGTGGTGATGCAGAGGCAGGACTGGATGATGGGTTTATTTTGCCCATATCTCTGTGAAGTTGGGTGGGGGATTGTGCCTCTGTGGGATGTATTTCCACCACGCAAAGAGACGTGTTGGTGCCGTTATCCAGCCAAACGCTGCTGCCTTCCCAATCTCGCCCAGCCTGCAGGAGTCTAATAAAACAAGTCCACACGTTACAGAATCAATTTCCTCTCTATTAATTTGGGTCTCTTAAGATTTATCATCGTCTTTCATCACCAGATTAAAAGCAATTGGCATAGTCTCAAATAACCTTTTAATTCTGAGCTGGGAGCCAAGATCCAGATACACGGAGCTGTGTCCTCCGTGGGGGCAGTGTCCGGACAGGATGGAGTCCAGCACCTCCATCCCATCCCATCCCATCCCAGAGCATGGCCACATCCATACCTGTCCTCCCTGTGGTGAGTCTCAGCCTGGCTCTCGGTTGGAGCGGAGCGGCCGTTCGTGGTGGAATTAATTACAGTTCTTCCTCTGCCTTCAATCGAAACCCGCACTTTGATATTTATGCTCCCAGTTGTGGGTTGCGGCCTTGATTCATTAAGATTTGCATAGTAATTGTTTTCTTCTAACGATCTGGGAGGATGGCACCGTGGGGAGACGTGTCCTGCACACGCCGGCGGGAGGGCTGGAGCGTGTTGCTGAGCAGCATCGCCACCCCCTCAGCACCACGACTCTGAGCAGGGCCAAACCAGGGTCAAAACGGGGCCAAAATAAGGCCAAAATAGGACCAAAATAGGGCCAAAATAGGACTAAAGACTTCTGCATCCCCATCCCACCACTCTATGCCCTGTCCAGGACAGCAGATTGGGTCCACAAGCATCCAGATGAAGAGGGTGCTCCTGGTATCCCATAACTGGAATGGACCCGTGGCTATTTTTTTCATTTCCAGAAGTGTTTTTCCTGTTAAAACTCAAATTTTCCATTGGGCAGATCTGATTTCTGCATGTTTTCCTGAATTGCACATTTGGTTTTGATGGAGAAAACTAGCCTGAAATGATTTAAACTTCCTTTCTGGTGCTTAGAACGAGAAACTCCCCCATTCCTCTGGCTTGATTTGAGAACAAATTCATGTGCGAAGCAGCACGGAAAACAGGAACCAGTTCAAGATGACGGAAATAATCTGATTTTGGTGAACTCCTCAGCCAGCGCTGCCCTTTCCCCTCTGCCTGGCTCCCAAACCTTTGCCCAACCTCCATTTCCCATTAATTCCCATTCAATATTTGGCTCTGGACTGGGATGGGAGAGCTGGGAGAAGAAAACTCCTCTGCTAAGGGGGGGAAAGAAACAATAAAGAAAAAGAAAATACTGTTTTCTTGCTCAAAAGCAAGGCCCAAGTCTGTGTGCTCGTCATCAGAGCTCGGGGAGCTGCCGGGGCCGATGCGAAACGCCTGGCTCCCGGCCCAGATTTGATGGCTTCTCTCCCCCCACTGCCTCCCCCTTTCTCCTGCTCCTCATTATATTTGTATATTTGGTGATCATTTAACATTCATCCGGCGGCTGGGGCTCGGCGGAGAGCAGCGCCTCGGAGCTCTGCAGCTCCGGCACCCAACGGCCGATTGCTGCCCCTAAACGTGGCCGGGTTCTCCCGACCGTGGCAAAGGTGATTTGGGGCAGCCCGGCCACGTCTCTTCAATCAGCCATGAAGATCTCGTTGCTCTCGGCTCTCCGGAGGGAGCTTTGTTACGTGCTGCTTACCCGCTATCCGATCTCGTCTGAGTTCTCCTTCTCTGGTTTTTATTTCTTTGCTTCTTTTATGGTTCTTTTTTTAAGAGGAGAGGTTAAATCTCGCTCTGGAAGCCTGACAGGGTGATTCTGGGGCTGCGATTTCTCCTACGCTATCAAGCCCCACTCTGGTCCCACCACTTCTTGGTGGAAAAGCCTCTTATTTTGGGGTGGTTCTGTTATTTTTTATATGCTTGATCCAGGCAGCCCACAGTGACGTGACCATGGGGAGACCACAAACCAAAGAGACCTTCCAGAATTTGATTCAAGAAGGAGCTGCTGCTCTAAATACACCCAAGGAGGTGTTAGGGGAGATGGCTTAGGGATGAACTTTGCAGAATAGGGTTAATGATTGGACTTGGTGATCCCAAGGGTCTTGTCCAATCCTTAGAAATTCTATGATTCTATGAACTCACATCTACACACACCCTAAAAATGGCTATCTTTTTTCCCCTAAACACCCAAGAAAGGGGTTAGCCAAGCTCACGATGCTCCCACAGCTCTTTGGATGCAGTAGGGAGAAAGCTCCAGCAGGTTACTGAATCAAAAACGACCAGAGCTGGTGGGTGGAAGGAGGCTGCGAGCGAGGAGGCTGGAAGTAAACCACTGCACAGCTCTGAACTGACAAGAAGAGACCATTTAAATCCAAAGCAAAGGTTAATGATATCCTGACAGTGCCAGAGGATTCGCAGCTTCCTCTGCTCGCACATCCAGAGTGGGAAATTGCGGCTGAGTGACAGCCCCGAGAGCTGGAGACAGCGGGGCCGGGGCTGGGCCGGGATAGAAAATAGACCAGGGACAGCAGCAGTATTTTAGCTGATAAACCCAAAGGTTACGTGTGGATGGCAGATGTTTATTTGTGCGCCCGTGTGATGGAAGGGAGGTGGTTGTGGTGGCTGGGCGGGTTGAACAGCTATTGCCTGCAAGGTGTGGGCTCCTCCTTTGGGGTTGGCTACGTGGAAAGGGTCAGAATCCACCTCGGATTAGTAGCTGCAGAAGAAATGATGTTGGTGATGATGATAAGAAGAAAGGTAGAGTTTTGCTCGTCTCTGTAGATCCAATCTGCTCTGCAGACAATTTGCTCTCTCCCGGGGAGATCTGACCAGGGATTTCCTAATGGGCAGAAAACCCAATGGGGTGGTGAAGAATTCCCAGGTACCAGCTCACCCATGGAAGCTGTTGGGTGGGTGGGTGCTTCTCCCTCTCTGCCGATGCAGAGGCATCTGTCCTCCTCCTGCTGACACTGGAAGCTCCTCATGAAACACCCAGGAGCGCTGCGCACCACCGGTGCCACCGGGACTGAGTTTCGGGGTACACGCTGCAAACCAGAGCAGAGACTCAGCCGGGCTGAGTGGGGAGGGGACAGGACCACGCTGCTCTTGCAGGGGGGCACCAGACCTCGGCTGGCATCGGAAGGGAGATGGAAGTTGCTGTTCAGCATTAAAAAGAACTGCTTTGGCTCCCTCCTCACGAGCCCTTTCCAGACCCCTGGCAGCTTTTCCCCAGGCGGGCTCCTGCTCTCCTTCCACCCTCATTAGAGACACGCACGGAGCGCTTGGCAGCTTCTTAAGCTGTTCCCCACCAGCATCTCACGGGACCTGGAGCAGAAATGCCTCTTCTTTGAAGGCCCCGCACCAAAGCCTGTATCCGAGCTTTGAACCTACCACGTGTCATCGCCCAGAATAATTCATGTTAAACATTTGCTTGTAGTAGTGTGGGGACCAGAGCTCCCCTTGCTCCTGGGCTGTGCCGGGGAGTGAGGAAGGGGGTGAGAGCATCTCCAGAGAGTTTGTGGGATGCCCAGAGATCTGCAGAGCCCCTGGGGAGCAGCACTGCTGCTGGGGTTAATAGGATGGGGCATGAGGTGGGTCCTGAGTCCCTGATAAAGGGCAGCACGGGACCCATCGTGTGCATGGGAAGCAGGAGGCTGGGAGCAGGAGCCGTCCCCACCCTTCACCAGCACCTTGTGCTTCGTTTCGTGCGTGTGTGTGTGTGTTTGGGATGGCAGAATTGATGCTTAGAAAAGTTGAGTGCGAATTCAGAGGGAAGACAAAACTACGGCTCTGAGCAAACCCCCCGTCCGTGTGTTCTGTTCCCTGGGAGCAAAGCAGGACATTATTTCTTCTCCTCTTTCCTCTTTAGAAAGAAAAGTAAATAGGGAGCAATGGCAATGGGATTTTGAAGGACAAGAGGAGGGAGGTAGAGATGGGGACGGAGCTCTGCAAGCAAAGGTGAAAGATGGACATTTATTAAGGCAGAAGTCACGTCGGCGTTTAAGAACCATCTGGCTGAAAGTCCCAGGGGGATGTGGGATGGAGAGACCCGTCCCGTGCGTGTCGCCAGCTTCCCACTACCCTCCGCTGGGATCGGTGCCCAAAGGTGCTGCAGGAGCTCAGCCTTCATCCCGCTCATCCTGAAGGCCAAAAGAAGCTCAGAAAGTCTGAAGCGAGGGACGAGGCAGCAGCTTCGTGGTGCATTTCTCCTAACCCAGTCATTTTGGCAGATCAAAACACACCGGCAAAGCTGTTCCAAGCGCCTCCCGCGCGTCGTCGGGGCTGGGGAGGGGGGGAAAAATAAAGCAAGCAGCAGAAGCAGAGGCAGAAGAATTCAATATTTCTATTTGTTCTTATCCAAATAAATTGAGATGTATTTGTGGAGGTGTCAGAGGAGCCCGCAGGAATGAAACTATAAAATAACACAGCTGCTTCATGAGCCTATGACAGACAGCATAGATTAATGTACCGGCGTTTTTATGGTCTGTTAACAACTGATATGGGTTTTAAATATATTATCTCCCATTGTATTGTCTGTCATTTTCAAAACTGCTCGTGTCTATTGTGTTTGCTTTTAAGAGGTGCTTACGGAACAATCAGCCAGTCGCTTCCCGATCTCTCCCCTCCTCTCCTTCCCAGATATATCATTGTCTCACCCTCTTTCCTTCTTCTTTTTTTCCCCTTGATAGGTTTTCCCCAGCACTTTCATGGGCAATTTATTCCAGAACCTCTCGAAGCCCCCTCGTGTTCCTTAATTCCGGCAGCTTGAAAAAGCTTTTCCACCTTCACACCTGGTTATCTTTGAAATGTGGGTGAGCCGGGGAGAGGGGTCAGGCTGGAGTCGTGGTGGGGACAGAGCAGCTGGAGGGGTGCAGAGGTGGGAGGTGGGTGCTTGGGCTAACTTGGGCTGAGAAATGACCTTCTCCAGGCCTCCAAGCATCTGCTTGGCCAAGTGTTGCGGGGAGAAAAGGAGCTGGAGGTGAGGTTTGGGCTGGGGGAACCAGAGGATGATGTTTAGTGAATGCGCCTAGGAAGTTACACAGGGTTTTGAGGTGTGGTGAAAACCCTGCGTTGACTCTCAGTGCTTGATGACTGAGCAAAATTGGGGTTTTCTTCTTGACTGGGACTATGGGAGAGCAGGACTGTGAGGGACAAGGCTCCTGGCTGCCCCAGCAAGGAGGATTTCAAGCCAGATCTCCTTCAAACCCCACTGGCGAGTCCCTTTGGCAAGGAAATGCTCCCAGGCAGAAGTTCCCCATGACTTTGCCCATCCCCATGACCTTCACCATCCGCTCTCGGCCACTCGCCTCATCCATATCACATCTTACGATGGAAGATCTGTGACCTTCTCCGCTGTGCCCAGCTGGGCTCCCCATCAACAGCAGCATCGTCCATCACTGCTAATG
>WEIS01036038.1:0-18862 GCA_013389965.1 Todus mexicanus
ACAATACATTTGGGAGCCTATGATGCAAGAGGACTCTCCGGGAGTTTTTGCTGCTGCTCTCCCTGAAAGAGAAATTACCACAAGACATTTAAACTATGGGAAGTTGGAATGCAGAGGCATTCGAAGAAAAAACAGCTAAGGACTACAGTATACAAAGGGTGGGGAGGACATCTCTGAGATATATAGTAAGCTCTGTACTTGGGATTTTCTTTGGAGGTATATGACCATTGCCCAGCCTTGTTGCTGAATGTCTCAGTGTCTCCATTTGGTAAGTACCAAAAGGGAGGCCGTACAAGAAAAGCAAAACAATGTGACTCCCATTGTCTGAGTCTAAATCATAGATTAAAAAAAGATGAATCAGATGAATGATAGGGCGAGGGAGAAGGAAAAAGCAGAACTGTTACCTTTCAGGGGAAACATCCAAGAAGGCAAAGTGAGAGTTTCAGTAGACACCAAGAGCTGACAGCTTGGTCTCAAGGGCATAGTTTCCATGAGCGCAGAGCTCAGCATTTCTGTGATCCAGCTATGGGAATCTACACACCAACGCACAGCATGTTTAAATCCCTAACCTTTATTTACAAGAGAGAAAACCTGAAGACAAGAGCAAAGAATCATATCCCAGGAGGGCACAACAGACTAATTTGTTCTCCTCAGTAACTGGAAAATGGGGAGTTGATGTGTCTCTGTGAAGAGATGATACAAAATCCCAGACAGCAACAGCCCTCTGATCACCAGATAGATAAATGAGCTCTTGCAGACCATAGTGATACTCCACGGAGAGATCTCTGTTCTAATTTCTATCTCACTCCCATGAATGTCACACCAGCAAAAGGATTTAAAAAGCAGGGAGAAAAGGGCAAACTTCATCTCGGCTGTGGGGTGTACAGTATGTTAAACGTTTTGTAAGTCCCCACTCCATCAGGGATGGGTTATAATTCCTGGGGTTGTACATGTGGAAAACAGCAAGCAGGAACAGGTGAGCACAAAAGAAGCAGAGAGAAAAAAAAAAAAATCAATAAAAAGNGGAGAAAAGGGCAAACTTCATCTCGGCTGTGGGGTGTACAGTATGTTAAACGTTTTGTAAGTCCCCACTCCATCAGGGATGGGTTATAATTCCTGGGGTTGTACATGTGGAAAACAGCAAGCAGGAACAGGTGAGCACAAAAGAAGCAGAGAGAAAAAAAAAAAAAATCAATAAAAAGCAAGTGGTTAAGAGGAGGAAGCAAAGGACTGATCTATTTTTCATAAATAAGGCTCTCGAAAAATCTCTGGTTTTGAAGTGACCCCATTGTCTTCATTAGAAAAGATTACATTTCTAATCCACTCATTTGATATGCATTATGAGAAATATGGAAATGTTAAATCAAAACTGTAAGACTGTCTTTACAACTATCTCCAGGGGAAAACTTCCATACAGAGGAAGATGTCCAAGAACAAATTCTCCTATAACATCACAAACGTCTGCCTGTTATAGCATTTCTTTCAATATGAACATTAGTCAAATGAATTTTATACCTCCTTTTATAAGCCTGTTACAGAAGGAGAAAACACTTTCAAACCAAGTATAGTAAAAACAGATGTTTAGCGTCATTTACATAATCATCTTCTAAACAAACAATATGATTATAGGTAACTTATATCCTTTCATAGAGGAATACCAATTTTCAAAAGCAACTTGGCATGTAATTTTACCCTGATGTTGAGAGAGAATATTTTCGAAACCACAATTGGGATAAAACGAGTATCTTTTGGCAGGTAATCGCTATAGGTAGTGTATGCTATGGAAGTGACAGTCCTCAGAAACCTTAATGGCATTCCTTCCAAGGTCCCAGATGGGTTTTCTCGCCTGGGGAAAAAAAACAACCCTAGCATAAAAATTGTCTGCTAGATTACAAAATCCCTATTGTTGAGAAGTCTTTTAGAAATTCATTTCATACCATCAGCCAGAAGATGCCATTAGACGTTTTTTTTCAGCACACAGCCTTTCAGAGAAAAGGAAATACAGATTGAAGTTCTCTCCTGTGCAAGAAGATATGCTATAATATTGATGGTATTAACAGTTGCAGGAAGGGAAAAGAGAACACCTGAATGCTACCATTTGGGCACTGGTGGAACAGAGGAAAGTAGGTGAGTAAATATGATCCACACTAACTCTGTAGGCATAGTAAGTTCTGCCCACCATCCTTACCAGCACTGCTGCTCGATGTATTATGATGCTACATTAACTTTTTCACAAAAATGTGGGGGGAAAAAAATGCAGGAAAAAACCAGGTGTGTTTGAAGTATGCTTTTAGTGAGGATTCTTCAATTCTGCAAATATTTTAAAAAATAATTTTAAATCACAGGGAAAAAAAATCTCAGTTGAGGATCATGGAAAACTGGTTTCTCTCCAGCTCTGGTAAAAGTAGTGATTTATTTATATTTTTTCCCCCCTCATATCAGCTTGCAGTTAACATTGTACATGCACCTGTCTTTTTTTCAGACATGCACTAATGGTCCAAAAGTGCACATCACTATGACATAAAACTAAGGATAACATACATTTAAAGTTTTTGAAGGAGAAAGTGAAGTCTCTCCTTACTCCCTGTCAGCTTAGCTCGACCCAACTTCTGCTTTAGTGGCTATACAGATTTTCCACTTCACAATTGCTAAAACTTCTCCATGGAAAAAGGATGCTTCAATAATGAAAATGAAGCTGGTTTACTACCTCAGATTGGCAGGCATCATAAACCCAGATAACTTTGCAATGCTGAAGAGACTGAGAGGGATTATCTGATGCCTACTTCAGTGGGGACTTTCCTGCTTTTACACCACACAGTACTTTTTCTGTGTGGATTCACACAACATATTTCCACCCACTTCTTGAGTGAGCCTAAACACGTGGTCCTCCTTTGGAAGGAGAAGTTGAAGAGAAGTTGACAGAATGCAGAAGTAAGAGCTAAGATTAACTACACTTTCCGTTCCTTTTTTTGTGCTTATTTCACTGGTTGCCACATACAAAGAAGAAGGTAACTCCCAAGAGTAAAGAATCTGGAAAACAAGGACAGATACATCGTCTTCTTCATAAAAGGATATATTCCTTCAAATTATGGCACAGCAATGTGTTCAAAATCAGCTGTAAAATATCAACACTTTTAAATTCCTTTGTGCTGCGATTACATGAAAACTGTTCACATTTTGAATATGTCTTGATTTAGCTATCTTGATAGTACTGATTTATTTAAATGTTAAGTAGCTCATGCTGGAAGGAAAATCAGTGATTTTGCTTTCCAGCAAAATGCTTCAAATCTTTTCAACATGATGAAATGTTTCTTTAAAAACTTTTGAGGTATGTACTATTTAACAACTGCACACATTTAGTAATCGAAAATGCAAATTCTGTAGTCTTGAACTATGACATGGAAACAATCTAACATGAAACCTTGCTTTCAGATTACAGTTCAGTAATAATTGCAACATATAAACCGTACAGGAATAAAGTAGATGCTGTGGAGCCTAGCAGAAGATACACCAGGGTTTAGGATATTCAGACAGATGACTTTAAAATGAATGCAATTACAACATTTAATTGCTGCCCCAGGTGTTTTCTTGTCACAGACAGAGACTGTCTGATACAGGAAAGGCTCATACAGGAGACTCCTGATGCAGAAGTTCAAAGCAAAGTTGTCTGCCAGAGCCACAGGACCAGTCCACTAGTTGCCCTCTAGGTGGAAGTGGAGAAGATAAATTTGAACTGCTGCAGGATTCTGTTACTCAACTAGCAAATATAATGCAAATTTTCACTAAAATAAAAATCTCTCTCCTCCAACCAAAAAACCCCAAATATCTGCCCAAGCCTTTTGTTTATTTGTCAGTGTCCTGGTCTGGATTAGAACAGAAATTCTGTTCTATGACTTTTACTTTTCAGCTAAGTCTGTCTGAAGTTAGCAGCATGTTTACCAGACAGAGTCTGCTTCTAACAGTGATAATGCTCCATGTTTATAGTTAGTACCAAGGATTGGTATGTGAACCAAGGTCATTGATAGACTGTCTACTACACAGGGGGTGCAGAAAAGAGAAGACTGTACCTTCAGGGAGGAGCAACCAGGACAGGTGACCCTAAATTAGCCAACAAGATATTCCATATCCATATGCATCATACTCAGTATAAAGCTGAGGGATCATGAGGGTCTCACCCTCTGGCCCCTTGTCTTGGCCTTTTCACCATTTTGGTTTTCCCTGAGATCGAGCTCCTCTCTCAGCTTCAGGACTCTTCCTCGCTCGGTTTGGCCTTGGCAGCTTCAGCTTTGCCCTGAGGCCTCCGGCCCCAGTCTCAGCCCCTGGCTCAGGCCTTGGCTGGGCCCCAGGTTCTGGGCCGCATCCCTGAACCCAGCTCCCGGTTCCCGTCTGCTGCTGGGCCCTTCCACAGCATCAGTGGGGACGGGGACGTATTGACCATCTGGGGGGTTGGGTTCGATACTGGTTTTGTACATATTTGTGTATATTTACCTTTTATTATTACTGTTATTATTATTTTCATTTTTTAGTAAAGCTGTTCTAGTTTCCTTTCGTAATTGATAAGTCTCTCTCCTTTATTTCCTTTCTTCCCTTTTTGGGTGGGGAGGGGAAGAGAGAGCGTTCTGTTGCAGATTTGGGGGTGCCCTCACCCCAAACCGTGACAGTCAGGAAAACTGCTTGTATAAGCATATATTATGGAGGTTTTCTTCTGTACCATTTATCAGTGCTGGCCACTGTAGACCTAAATTGCATAACACAACTAGTCCTCTGTTCTAATGTTGCACCAAAGTACCGACTTTTGGGACAGTCAGGCTTGACAAATACCAGAAACACACCCTTTTTCTCCAGTGTTACCATCCTAAAAATGCTCAATCCCAAAACACATTCCATAATGCATAGATCTTTCAAACCAATAGGTTTGAACTTTTTCAAAGATTTTTAAAGCATTTTTCAACAGTTCTCACCACTACCTACTTCATTCTCTCTTTATGGCATACAGTGGCCTGTGCCATACTGCTGGTTGAAGGAATTACTGGATTCCTTCTTTCCTAGTAATGCTTTGAGTCTGGAACAGACCTTCGTGTTAAATTGTATATGAGGTACCTAAGGCTCGGTCTTGTAAATAATCATAGAAAAGATGCAGAAATTCAGCACGAAATTAAGTTTTCTTTGTAGTTTTTAAGGCCAACCTCTAATATTCTTCTGGAACAGAAATGTCATTTTTAAATTATGTTTAAATGTTATTTCATTATTTGTAGTAGTAACAGCAGCCTATATTAAATTATGTAGCTTTTAAACTAAATTTTCATACGAACTTCTAAAAATGCCGAATCATAATATTAAGTTCTACAAAACTTGAAAAAAAAACAAAAGCACAACATAAAATCCCAGACCCTGCAGACCCTGAATGTATATACACGTGCATAAAACATATTCTACATGTTTACACAAAATGAGAAAAAACCCTGTTTTCCTGCTTACCATCACTCTCAGCTCACTGCTACTTTTTACTCGTAACATAGAGCAGGAACTGACACCGTCCAGCACTCAGATATCCCTAAAGAAGCCCCATGTTGCAGCACTGAGCTGACATTGCCCTGTTGGGAATCACAAGAGGGTAATCACAAACTTGTCTGGAGGGTGGTGCTTCTAAGAAGAAGTAGGATGGGGTAGCCTCTGTTGTTTAAGAACAGGTAAAGGTGAATTTTGTAGATAAAAATCACACACAGAATCCTCCCTTGTAAAGCCTTCAGTTTACTCATAGTGATTGTTGAAGAGAAGCATTTACTGTTTTCTGCCAGTCATGCACAGGCCCAAATTTGGCTTTGCAGGACAGAGGGATAACACCCTTCAATTAAACCTGGAGTTTATATGAACTCATTTATTTAGGTTTCATACGATATCTGGCATTTAGCTGATTACTATCTTATCATTTGAAAGCATGCTAGTAGCCTGCACTTCCCATTCTTGCCCGTGCGCTGCTACACAATGCCTAATAATATCACTACAATCTGAGAAAAAGGTTTCTTCATTGGAAACATAGCAGTTTTGTCTTCTGTCCTCTCAATGGTTTGCACTGCCAGTATCCTTTAACTCTTGGCACTCAGCTAGAAGAAAGCTCTAGGCTCTTCTCTCGCATCTCACAGTAAAAGCAGTTCTGCTGAAATACTGATGTTGGTAGCACATTTCAAAGGAGTGAGAGAGATTTCACACCTCAAGGATGGCTGCTCCCTTCAAAGTCTTTCAAAGCCATGCTATGGCTGTCCCATCACTGTAAATGCACCTACTGAGAGAATCTGCAACCCCAACTGCTTGCCTGGAAGGCCCTTCCCCATGTGCAAATGGTAGCTGTGCTGCAAGGACTTTGAATAGAAGTATTGTGCGTTCCTTACACACCCTCAGTCAGGAAATTGTTTTCAAGGCAGATTCAGTGGTCCACTCATTCTTTTCCATTTCCCGAGACTTTGATCTCCAGGAAGTAAAACTGTGCATTGTAAGAGCTGATGTCATCACACATACACATATAGAGAGTGTCCTGAGTGCAGAAGTAGCTGTTGCTTCTCTGCTGTACTTTGAGTCTTTCTTAACAGCAAATACTTTTACTGAATCATTGCAGAGATGAGACTGTAAGTCTTGTTAAGCGAACAAAAGGAACTGACTAGCAGATATTTAGAAGAAAAGTATTTCTATTTGATTAACTGGTAAATAAACATACAGAGGGGTTTTTTGTTCTGATTTCTGTCTTACTTCAGAAGAATTTCCAGCTACCTGTAAGGACAAAAATGCAAAAAAGCACACACAAAAAGAGTCCTCTTCTGAGACTAACAGAAAAATGAATTTATCAAATGCTATGACAGTAAAATCAGGTACAGGAGAGCTCAGCCCTCTGAGAAGAGACTTCTTGTGCCACAGGGTCAAACAGGCGATAACATTATGACCTAAAATCTAGAATACAATTGCACATAAAATTGCATAAAACCGAGTTACTCCACATAACAGCTAGATGGGGGCATAGCTGTCCCCACAAGTCCCAACCAGTCCCTCGGGTTCAGCTCTTGTCTTCCGGAACACCTTCACACAGATACTTCAGGCTCAGGGAATCAGGGTACAACCTGGCCCATAGACATAGTGGAGAGGCATTGGCTTTGACATTTCATTCATTTCACCATTTGCTCAGGACCATGACCAAACATGTTCACCATATCACTGTGTCATCTGCAATCTCATAAGGTATGCATGTGTGTGTCCTGTTAGCTGATAAGACAGAACCTATCCCACAACTAAACAAAAACATCTTCTGTTATGTGAGGGTATCAGACCGCCACTCTTTGCCCAAACATGCGTGTACCCTGGTTATGTGACCACAGTCTGTGTTCAATTGTGTGATGTGTACTTGACATCAGAGCCGATGGATAGGGTCTGTCAGTTCTGGACTGGATACCGAATACCATCATATCAAGGAATCAGGTAGGCATTTAGACATGGAGCATAAAATGACAATTTAGATTGGCCTTTAACAGGGTAGCGTCCTTTGAAATAAGTCATTTTTATAAAGGATCATTAATATTCAAATGAAAGAAATAGCTTCTCCCTAACAATATTGCTGTGACTGGCACCCGGTCTCGCTCCTGAAAGTCTCTAACTTTCAGAAAAGATGAAAGGCATTTAACCCACCCTACAGCAAAGACTGAGGAAAGGGGACCTGAAAAGCTTTCAAATGCATGAATATCCTGCTGCAAAGAAAAGGAAACAATCTCTTTTTCGCAGTTATAATGGGTAGAACAGGAAGACAGGCTTAAATTGCTGTAAGAAAAACTCCCGTTAAAGAGCAGAAAACCTCAGATGCTAAGGGTAATGTTTCAAAAAATACCTTCTGGGAAGGTTATGGGCATTTAGCATTGGAGGCCTTTAAGAAGAGTTTAGAAAAACATCTTTGGTGAAATAGTTTAGATAGAGCTGATGCTGCCTAAGAGGGAGGAGGGGGAGTCCAGGTAAAGGTTTTTTAGATCTCTCCCAGTCTTATTTTTTCTATTATTTTTTTGGTGGATGAGTTACCTCTGCATCTACCTGCTTAATTTTCCCTTTCTGTAGTTGAGTAGTTAATTGGAGGCTTGTGGGAAGGACCACGTAGCCAGCCTGAAGCACAAGAGACTCTTTACTTCAGATAAAGTCAGAAGTATTTGGGGAGCAATTTCTTTATTATGAATGCGTACACACATCAATAAGCTCTCTTACCACCAAACCCAATGTAAGTAGGTAGAATTGTATCAAAGGACTTGAATAATCATCATCATTTTCATTTTACAAATGGGCAATTCAGGGCACAGAGGTCTGAACCATCTGTAATGACACAGCAAGTTATCAAAATGAGCCTGAAAATTGCGTTTCCTGGCTCCTCAAGTGACCTGTGTGATGGACTACATGTTCCTCCTGCTCACAATTCCCTGCCCTGCCTCCCTTCCCCCAACAAGCCATGGAAGACTACAAGAATTGCAGCATTTCCTCATAAAAAAAGTCCTGCCAGCAGCTGGGGGAAGTCAGACTACAATAGTGTCGGTAACTTTTGCTGAAAGAAGAATATACATCACAAAGATGATCATTACTAAAGGAAAATAAAACCCTTAAAGCTTCCTTAAGGACTTACACCTTGCAGAGATCATCTTAGGCTGCTAATCCTCATTTCTGTTCTTTAACTTATTTTTGTCTGTCTAACCTTTGACAGAAAGAATACATTCCTCTACTAAATGATTATCCATAAAAATTAAAAAAAAGGAGAAGACAGAATAAAGGACATACCGCTGATAAAGAGTAGAATTGTTCTTTATACAAGTACAGAAGAGTTCACAAGTGTTTGCAAGTGAAGAATTGCTCCACTGTTCAAAAGGAGCAGTCTAGCAGCATTTGCTGGCCACTTTCCTAAGGCTGCTGTAACTTAAGCCTGTAGGAAATCAGAATTGGAGTTTAAGATCAGAACCAAAAATCTGCCATAACAAGGTATTATAAAGTCAGTGCCGGTCCTTCTGCACTATTCCTCATTAAAATGCATAGGCTTGTTTCCATTTCCTACATGTCAGTGCTGGAATCCAAGGAGGACCCACACTTGCATCACCCATGGGATATCCTGCCTCTCACAACTGACTATGCTAGGACACACCAGGCTCGTAATCAATTTTGAATTAATTTGCAAGAACTCTGCTAGGCTCTAAGCCCCATACATAGACCAGGCAGAATTTAGATTCAGTTACCAGTAAGACTAAAAAAAAAATTAAAGAATTGAATAAGAACAACAAACTAAAAATACACCAGGAATGTAAAAGTCAGAAACATCTCCCAAAAGAATCACAGGCAATTTTTTAATTGGTCATTTTCTCAGAAAAAGATTTTTAAAAAGAAAAAAAGAAAAAAAAAAGAAAAAAGAAAGACTTCTCCATCAGTGGAATAAATATAACCAAATTCTTTCCATGCTTAAGTCTTTCCTAGCTTGTTTGAATGGCATATTTAACTTTTGATTTATAAATCAAGGGATGTAGTTCACTGCCGTAAGATACATTCCATCGGGGTTCAAAGTCTTTAGCAGATCCACACTGTGTGTACTTTCTCCTGATGGTTTCACATTCACGTTCATCAACACTCAGCAAGAAACATAAACAAAACCCTTCTCTTGGATGCACACATGCAGTTCCCATTGACTTCACTGGATTTTCAGCTGACTTCAGTAAGAACTCTGTGTGCATGCAGAAAAGCAAAATCTGGCTCTGCACATTTAATAGAGTTACATCACGAGATACCTTACAAATGAAGGGCAATGCAGGTCATCCTGAATAATAATATAAAATGAAACCCCAGAAATATAGTCAAATGAGTTCAAATTTCAGCCAGGTTTTCCCAGAATAATAAAAAGGTAACATATTTTAGGAAAGATTAAATGCACTCCCTACCCCATCCCCCTCAACATCTCATTTACCAGAGTATGCTTTGCCTCTTTCAGCAAGACAAAGTATGAAACTCAGCTATCTACATAAGGCAGTGATCTTGTTGTCTCAGATAGAGCAATGATATTGGTATATGAAATGATGAAGCAAAGGTCAAATTACAAGCTGTGATTTGCTAAGTCATTTTCTGCATCTATATCCCTACCTTGCAAGTTATGAAGCTCATTGGAAGTGAATTTAAAGCAAAATACTGTGGTCAAAAAAGTAAGTAATTATATGATGTTAGTAACTAATATTATACTATTTTGTATCTATTCAAATAATGATATTTTAAATATACCAAATTCTCAAATCCAGGAGCATCTATTTAAATCCCTTCAAACCTCTTTCCTGCCTGACCAAAACAGCACCACAACAAAAATCTCACACAACCTAGGAGCGAGAGTCCCCTTCCAAATTTCAAATGACTCCTAGCAACACAACTGCTGCCAGGTGCATTAGCTAAATGCACACTAAGCAAAGCAATGCCACATGTTTTTTCTCCAAATCTCTTCCCTTTATTTTACTTTTATGCATTTCATGAGGTAATAACCTGTGTGATTTTACTGCCTCTTTAAAAATATCTTAACTATTAGGATGAAGAATATCCGGACTTCTAAAAATCCAACTACTACTAGACTTCCTTGCACTTTCCATGTGTCTGACAAGCACTCATCAGACTGCACGTACTAAATTATAGACACAACTACTCAGGAATGGGAATCACAGAGGGGGCTTGATGTTCATGTTTGGTTTTTTCCCCTTAAGCAAGAACATCTCTGATGATTTTCACACTTAAATAGCAGAACAGATTTCATGAATCATTTTTTCTTCCTGGTTGGAACAACCCCTATTCCCTGTTGCTTTATAATACTGAGTCACTTTGCATAAAGTTGGTCATTACAGCCAACTCAAAGGAGTGAGGAGGTAAGCGGACAAAATGCTTTGAACTTACGTGTGCAATAGGATACACATCAGGCTGCTTCTTGAAGCAAATTATTTAAAATCGGAAAAAAAAAATCATTACAAGACAACTCACATAAGGGAAAAGAATGTCACAGATATTGAAAAAGTCCAGTAAATCTCATTTAATACTGATGATCAAAAGGATTGTAAATTATTATTCTTTTTAATGAAGTGAGGGTCTGGCCTGTTACAAATGCTGTTGTGCTGGTCATTCATGCTAGATTACCTGGTAATTTAAATAACTAGTGTGGTGGAATCAGTTTCTCCCAAGCTATGATATTGTCAAATGAATAGTTGGGAGGGTTGGTGGGGCTCTGCTGTCTCAAAGTTGCCTCCCCTCCTAACCACGCCCTGACACTGGAAGCCTGTGAAAACACGCGTATGTCTCCAAACTCCTTCATATAACTCCAGATCTACTTTCTGTTGGCTCCAATGGAGCATGAGCTTAGTGCATTAGCATGATTATTCAATGAGTGAAATAAAATTATGTACCTTACATGATCATTTTTCAACAAAGCTGATTTTAAAGAGTTAAGAAAGAAAGAAAGCTGACAAAACACACCAGCCAAAACCTCTGCTTTTCTGTATGTCCTGTTTAAGCAATGACACATGAAGAACTTCATGCTCAAACAACTACCTGGTACTTTAAATAGGACACTAAGGGAATAACATTTTAAAATGTATTCACACAGCATGAGACTAATCCTCCTCCTGGGAATATCAGCGCAAATCAGAGTAACTACTCAGAGGTCAGCTGAAGTACACCAGCACAAAATAAATGTGAGGCAGAATGGAATCAGGCCCCATCTACCTCTGTTTTAATGCAGAAGTTGCAGATCATCTGCAATGATAAAGTGAACAACATAAATATAACTGACATCTATTCAATTGATCTCACATCCTGCCAACTATTCACAGCTCCAAACACAGGGCTGGAGAACAATGGTTTGAGGAAGAGTGTCAGAAATCCTCGTTCTAACCCATTCACACACTCCTATCTGCTAATACCTCTGACTTGAACTGCCTTCATCTCCCCACACTGCTACATAACTGTAGGTTTAAATTGTCATTGTCCCCCTACTACTGAAGAACTACTCCTTGCAACAAAAGAAAAAAAGAAATCAAACAGGATGCTTGAGAGAGAAGACAAACACAGAAATCTGTGTAAGCAGGAGGACCTATGGACAAACAAGCAAGAAAATCCATATCTAACGTACCATATATAGATATATATAAGGCACTAGTAAATTGATTAATTGTCTGCAGATCTGTCACTGAGAAAGAATGCTGTGTGTGCAGGGGAGGAAGACTAAAATATGAGGCTATTTCAAAGTATAGTGCCATTTGTGCTAATTTAAGTGAATTCATAATTATTTCCTACAACTTCATAATGTCCTGAACCAGCTTCCTCCTCCACTGCCAAGCTGATAAAAAGGATCCTTAGCAACACACTACATATATTATGCAACGTATTGAATACTACTGAGAAAAAGCACTGAATTACACTGAAACAAAGAACATCAGGTGCGAACATCACCACCCCCAAGGAAAGATCACTTTTAACTATTTCTCATGTCAGTAAGTTTCAGTCAGACATTCTCTCATATCTCTGTTACCAGCACCTAATGGTATTTGCTACATTTAGCAAAGTTAAGGTGAATTTTACCTCAAATCTACTAAGGCTCGAGCTCTTTGATCGAGACTTCTTGCGGAGATAGACCGAGAAGAACCGACGCACTGTGAACTTCTTCATGTTCATGTCCATTGCCCTGTCCCAGCTGTGGCACAGAGCACGAAGGAGCTGCGGCACCGCTGGAGAAAGCTAGAGCATCCCGGTTGCCCCCTATTTATATCCACAGGCAGGAGATCCTCCAAAGTGTCTGCTTTTGTTCATCCAGCCGGGCACAGCTAGACCTGCAAGACGTCCGTTGCCAGAGCCATAGGAGCCCGCTGCTTGCAGTTCGGAGCATAAAGGCGTTCTACTCCCTCTCGCTTCCCAGTGTTTACATTTCAGTGCGGAGAGACGAACTCTTTCTCTGCTCCTTCTCCCCCTCGCCTTAGGTCCTACTACATCCAATCAGGCTCTGCTTCGGCTGCATGCATAATCAGCTCCAGCAGATGACAGCTCCTGCGTCCCAGGCATAGCAGGTTTGAGATAAATATTAGATGTGTCTATTGCTTTGCACTCCCTCTCCTCTCAGTCAAGCTCTTTCAATTTCCTGGTTTCCGAATCACATGGGGATTAGGCACATGCTGCACTTCTGTTTTTAGCTAGGAATTTCAACACTGCTATAATTACTGAGGGCTACGGTGGTCAGATCTGAGAAGAAATCAGCTCCCGGGTGAGAGTCTCTCCTGGGAGAAAGCTGAAAGACGCCATGACCCCACTGGCAGAGCAGAAGGGTCTGAACGTCCTTTTATTCTGGGGAGTGTGCAAAATAACATTGGCCCCACCCTGCCCAAAATCGAAAAGCTTAAAATCCTGTTCACAGATTACTCGCCTGCTTTACATTAACACTGGCACAGCTCTGCAAATAGAAAGCACAATCTAAATGGCAAGTATTACTGTTCGTCATGTACTACAACAGGGAGCTACAGCCCTTCTAAGAGGTTCAATATGTACATCTATTTGCAGGCTATAATTTTGAACTGCTCACTATACTGCAAGCATGCAGACTTAGAGCTGCACCCCTACCTCCACAAAATAATCACATTTTTCAGCTGTTCTTCAAAAACTAATGAATCTCAGTGTGATTCAGAAAAGAGTTTTCTCTGCCTGCTGAACACAGCTTGGGCTCCTTGTCCTTGACAGCCTTTCCTTTCTGACTACCAAGGAGCACCCAGACATGCCTTTCTCCCATAGCCTCATATGGAAAGTGACTTATTAATGACTCAGATAAACTCAGGAAGAGCTGACACCGCTACAGCCTAAGAAGACACTCAGAGGCTAAATGACAATACCACTCCAGCCGATCTGCTCCAGAAGAGAGAGACGAATTTTGCTTTAATTTCACGTCTAGACTCTGCCATGACCTGAGTTGGCTGGTCATGCCTGTCACTACCTGCTTTACTTGCAGCTTCTCTATTCCTCTCTTCTGTCTAAAGCTCACCAGAGTCTATACATACCTGAAAAAACTTTTTTTTTTTTTAAAAAAGGGGGGAGTTGTGCTAGAAAAAGACTATTTTGGCATTTATAGTTTCATTAAAATGAAGGTCAGATTGGAAAGCCTACCACTAGGGCTGGGCTCTGTAATCTCCTACAACCTCTGACTCTTGTATGCCTGGATCACTGTTGTCTCCCCCATCTTGAGCTGTAACAAAAGATAATTCTGGGGTTGCTTTCAAGGTGCTGCCCTAGTGTAAGCCACATCAAGCCCAGGAGTCATTTGCCACTACAGTTTTCTCAATTCCTGGCTAAAGATCTGGAGCAACTGCCCTAGAAAAAACTAAAGATATCTATAGGGACACAAAAAAACCCTTTTAACAAGCAAAATAACAAACAGGTAAATAAGCAATTTAGTTGGTATAACTGACAACACCAAAATTATTTGCTGATGCAGCCTGTCTAGTCAAATTTCACATCTCCTTATGACCTTGCAGCAGTAAAATCCCAAGTGGCACAAAGGCCCCAGGCACTCACCTGATTATCTGACCTCCCTTCCTCCCCACCCTCCCCTACCTTGCTGTGTTGCACAGCTGCTGCTGCTTCTGCCTGTGCTCTGCCCTCGCTCTGGCAAAGAGTTGTCCTGACATGAGTCAGGCCAGGCTTGGCTGTGTGCTGACAAAGGCGTTTGGCAGCCATGCGCATTCCTACCTGTGTAAGCCACTTGAGCTTTAAATAGCAATCAGACAAGTTCAGTGTAGCTCCCTGAACCCTTCCCATCACAGATATAACAAATTCCCACCTGGATACCGACATCTTTATTAATGCAGCGGAGGCAGTAATTTCCCAACTTTGAATACACAGAGGGTGTGTATCCCGCTCTCTGTAATAATAAGCAGCATATGAATGCCTGTCTACTTATACTAGTAGATTTATCACAATCTTCCAATCCCATTATGCATGTAGTGCTTTCACATACGAGGACACATAGTCACCATTAAATGTACCTGCACTGTAATAAACTTCCAAGAAGATGACTTGCAAGTTTACAGGTTATGCCCTATTACCTAGCTAACAGGTACACTTACCAGATTCAGAATTTCGTTCTTTAGCACAAAAATCAGAGAAAAATCAGTTACAATGTACTGGTAATTTATTGTGAACATTAGAGCAAAAGATAGCCTTTGATGCTAAAGATTAGACTGTGACACAAACAACATGACACCAGGCTAGGAGGTAAGCCTCTTCTTACATCCCTGCCAAGGCACAGGCATGGAAATAGGCACAATCTTCTTGCTTTTTTACTCCTCTTTCAACCAGAAACACAGAAGGACAAACAACCACCAGTGCCAGGACATTGCTCTGCCAACTATTAGGTAGCAGAGAAATAAAGATAAGGCACAATGTATCTCCCAACTGTAAAAAGAAAAACAACTGAGGTGCAAAAAGGTACGTAAGAGTACAACGACAGAAATAAAATACGTAAGCATGTAAATTAAAGCATAGAGATAGATACCTGAAGAGCAAATTTTACTGCGGTTGCATTTACATGGTATGGTTCAAGACATTAAGCTTAACTTTGCTTCAGAAAAACAAAGCAGAAGAGATTTCAAAAACATTAACTCAAACTTTCAGCTAGTCATACAATATCCAATCTTACCAATGACTCTAATAAAAAGGTTCAAGTAAAACAATAAATAAGATTAAGTTGGAACATTCATCATTATGTTTATAAACATACATCTGTCAGATCAACCTACAATGTGAAAAATTCATTGCACTTAGAAATTCATGGCTGTAAATTATTTATTAGCTGCCCTCTGAGCAATTTCAATGCTGAGGTACTTGATGGAAAAAGAAATCCACTGTCTCTGTTTAAGACAAAAATAAACAAAAAAACTCATAGAGGGGGCATATGATGCATAGCACCAACCAGTCATAGTCTGTGTTCTGTATTATACTTTTTAGAACTATAGTCATATTTGCTGTAACACAAAATAAATAAATACAAGGCCATGGCTGCTCCTGCTCCCAGCAAAGCTAGTAGTAAAATAAAGCTTACTTCAACTGGAAAAGGGCGTTAAAAACCAAGCAAACAATAACAGCCCAAACCCAGGATTCAAGACAAACTCTCCAACAGAAACCACTTGAAATTAGATGTTACACAGCCCAGGTTCCAATTTTTAAAAGATAAATGGAGAATTCCCAATTAATATCCAAAGAAAGTCAAAGGTCCTTTCCCTGTGTACAGATGAATCATATCAAGAGTAAAAGACTGAGAGACACAGACTTAAGAAATTCACATGGGGCAGTGAAGCAGCCTGCGCAGAACCCAAAGTGAGAAGGATGCCAGTGGCTAATGCCAGATGAATCATCAATTTCTAAATAAAAAATAAAAAATTACTTGAGTTAAGGAAAGAACTTGTTCATGTGAAATAACACACAGGTCCAGGACATCTACCACAAACCACAGGTTGGACAATAAAATTACTTAGGGACATTTTACATTACTATGTCACATGGCACATCAGGACCTATTTCCAAAATGGACCTCCTAACTTCTAAAAGCTGATCAACAATTTATGAGTAAAACCAGAATGACTCTGTTACTTCAGCAAGTTTAGAAATCACTGTAAAAGTAAAAACATACGAATTGATAGTATCTTCCTTGCAAATGCAATCAGTATTGCCTGTCCTTCCTCATTAATTTGAAAAACAGAAAAGAATCCAGTGAGAAGCAGGAAAGCATCAGGGGCATGGACATCACGGATAGAATAAATAAGATTAGCAGAACGCGGCATACAGAAAAGGGGAAAATGAGGCTCTCACAATAGATGCCCAAGAGACAATGCTACAGAAAAGGTGAATTACACAGTATCATTTATGCTCTCGTTAAAGAAAATCAGGAGCAAGAGCAGATATTTCTAAGAGAAATCAATAAGCTGAATAAGAAAAAACATTTTCCCCAGATGATTAGATTGTACATGACTCTCAGTGATTGCTGTTTCCTGATTTTGAATGCTGCACAAATTTCCATATGGCTTTTGTTTCCTCAGTGAACAAGGAAACTGGTTATTTTTTCTCATTGATGTTTCTCTAAAAATATACGATAGGCTTTGCTCAAAAAAATGCCTGGGTTTTGATCTCATTTGATCAGAGTGCTAATGTGGGTCACAGCCTTTCCAGTTACCATACCTAGTTAAATACCTCATCCAGTTTAGCATGCCACTTGCTTGACTGGAGTTTTCTCTCTCTTAAAAAAAGGATATTCTGCCTTACCAACACTGTGGAATACATTTGGCTTGCCATCTCAAATATGCTTCTCACCAGTAGTGGTAAGCGATCAGCAATGTTGGCTGGATAGGAATGTAAAGGAACAAGCAGGAAAGAAAGTGTTTATTCTGCCTTCGCTCAGCTCATCCTGCTCCTACCAGTGTATCGCAAACTTCAGTAATTTTCAGCTTTTTCCATATACGAACTGTGAGAAATTTCCAGTGGAGGTGCAGGCCCCTTCAGTTCTTCTTCAAACTAAAATCACTGCTCAGAAAGAAGAAGAAGAAAGATAAATCATCTTGTCTAACTGTGTCTGAGGAACTGGCAAGATGTAGACTCCTTACTCCTTCGTCACAATCTTCCCTGTTCCAAGGAGCAATGTAACAGACCTACAGTACCTATTTGTACTTGTAGTCTTGGGGCCTTGGGAGTCTGGGCAAAGGCAGAGGATCTCTTATACTCCCATACCTTTAATTCCATAATTGTTAAAAGCATTGCCTGACACATTAGCAATTATATGAAAGGTGATAAGCATATATAGAAGCCCAGCAATCACAGGAGACAATGTTCAATATGGCGATATTTTTCTTACTGGATTTCAAAGGTTCTTAAAATTGGGCATCAACATAAGTTCTTGGTGGATTTGAAACCAATATTCTCCATCTAAGCAAGCAGCTCAGATAGAAAGTCTGTACTTTCCTAATAGACTACTTCAAGAGATGAAAAGAAAAAGAATTACTTAGTGGCACGGAGAGGATGAATCATCTTTACGTGTCATGCTGGTGCAGAAGAGGTCTCCTCCTTGCAGGAGCCTAAAAATCTACTTCCTCAATCGCTCCTAAATGCTCTAGTCACATGATGACAGAGTAGTATTACTTCCAGAGATATCAAATGAGGAGCACTATGAGGACACATGGCCTGTTCTGATTTGTGGAGAGAGGACTAGGACTGCTACGGAAATAATAGCTCCAGGACAAGATAACAAGATCTGATTGATTTTCCAGCAGATGACAGACATTTTGACTCTCACAAAAGCATCTTGTGCTAGTGCTTTGAGCATCAGGTTGACAAGTGTCACAACTGCTGTATTGACTGCTCACATGTGTGCTTAGCTACTTAAAGATTCACACAAATGTGCAACAGCATCACTGGCCACATGTATATGGGTATATGTCAGCTGGCTGTAGACTACTTCTTGGATGGAGATAAAGTTGCCTATCAATCTGCACTGAAAACAGGCCAGGAAGTGTCACCTTCAAATTTCTTTTTTCTTTTTACTGATATCACTAAGACACTGGTCTTCCTGGATTTTGGTGGTTTAGGCAGAAGTATATGGCAAAGAATCTCAAACCCCAATCTCCTTTATATTATGTAAGCTTCTGTTCCAACTTAGTTGAAGGATTTTGCTGAAGACACAGTTCTGTTTATTTGCCTTTGGATAATACACAGAAAATCATATTGTTCTCCTAGAATGGACTAGAAGTTTTTTAGAAAGAAGGATGCTACTTGGTAACTGAAGTATGAACAGTCTTGTCACATGAATATTTATGAA
>WEIS01036039.1:0-27408 GCA_013389965.1 Todus mexicanus
TTGGAGCACTTGTGGCATTATGAGATTGGACCAATTGTCTAGAAAGCAATAGATATTGATACTTGATTAGCTTTCAGGTGAAAATGAACTGGAATAATAAAATGCCAAAACCAAACCACAAACTCCCATCACCCTTAAATTAGTGCTTTTGGTTTGGATAAAAGTGTTGCCTTGTTTCAAACCGAATGCTAGGTAGTTTGCATGTTCTGAGTGTCAGGTTCTTATAATCACCTTTAGGTTACTTTATCTTGAAACTGAAGTCCCTGTGGTTAGTAAAATTTATTTTCTGACAGCCATATAAGCTATATGTAATATTGTCTGGACATTTCAGTTGGTAAGCAAATCAACACATGGTCCTTTGCCTGATACAGGGCTACATCTTTCAGTCATTGATGATCACCTCAGTTGTAGGAGGGATCTTGGGTCAGGATTTAACAGCCATTCATCAGTTTGGTGCTGGGTAAAAAACCCTGTGTCTTCAGTGTTTTTACTGCTTGAATTGCCTATGTGGTAACCTGCAGAGTGGATTTGACATTCTGTTGTGTGTAAAAATACCCAACCAAACAGTAGTGAAGTAAAGTAATTTACATACTCTTTCAGATAGAAAATATTGTAGTTCATCATACCAAAGTACAAATTCTTGCAAACGCTGTCAAATTTGCAATTCTGCAGAGTGCACCTTGGCTACAGAAATAAGAACTTTGAGGAAATATTGTGTGAAAATTGAGGAAAGACTGTGGACAGCCCAAAGCAAAGTCAGTGCCCAGGCTACTGCTTTTAAAGGAAAATTAGTGCTTTACCTTGTATGTTGGTATCTTAAAGCATAAATATCCCACTCTGTTTTCCAGACAGAAGTCTCCGCCAGCCAAGAAACCAGCAAAAATATTTCACAATGGATGTAGACGATGAAGAAAACATGAGTAAGACGTGTTTATTTACACAATAGTAAACTACGTAATAATTTTTGAAGCTGACTTTTTCTCACAAGGACAGGGAAGCCTGTGAAGAAACTTTGGAAGCAGAAATTAAAATTATTTATTTTTATGTTTTAAAATACAATATAGGAGAGTGAATTGGAGCTTTTGCATTGAAAGTGTTACAAGTCATGGTCATACGCTAGTCTCGTTATACCTCATGTGTCATATTTTTCTTCCAATAATTGAAGAAACAAACAAAATATTTTCCTGTTTTGAACCAGCAACAAAGAAGAGAGGGAAAATAGTCATAGTGTCAATGCCGAGGGTTAGGAACCAGTCAGAAGGGAGGGATGAGACAAGGGAGATGGAGTTGAATTGTATGAAATAAATGAGGCAAAGCAGAAATGGAGGAAGGAAAAGCAAAAAAAAAAGGAGCTAGAAGAGCTCCCTGTGGGTCTTGTATCCTTATTATTCTCACTAGATGCTGATTGTTTCAAGCCTGAGCTACTATTTAAGTGTGTTTAACCACAAAAATAATCAAATATAGTGATCACCTTGATGCATACACTGGCAAAGTCCTACAAAGTTTCTAACTGTGCTATAATTAAGATCTGGTAACTTGTGTAGAAAAGTGTCCTCATAAAAATGTTACATGATTGTTTGCCTTTCAACTATCTTTTTTTGTGAATAAGAGAAATGTTCTGTTGCTGCTGTGCTGATGTACTCTGCCTGGCTATAAATATTTGTATATGATATAATAACAAATGTGCTTATTCTCCTAAGTGACAATGGCTAAACAATGCATCTCTGGCAAAGCTGACAAAGGCCAGGAGTGCAGAAGGCTTTGAAGCAGAGGAGAGGTAGTTCAGTCTGAAGGAATTACAGAACATTTTTATTGGGAGATGAAGAAGTTAGGTCACAGTGTTTGAAAAAACAGCAACACTCACTCTCCCCTTCCCCTCAACAAAAAATAATAAATTATCTGGACTAAAATGCATCTTTTTTTCAACTGAAACAGTGAACTCAACTGGAATATTCTTAGCAACACTTTCTTTTCCTTCATATAAAAGAAATTACTTCAGATGGATGCTTTAGCTGTTTCTGAAAGTAGTCTCCCCAAGGAGGACTTAAAAAAACAAAAAGAACTGTAATTGGAAAATTCACATAAGATAATTTTTTGGATAAAATTATTCCCCTATCTCAATAAGGAGCGTATCTGAGCAGAATAAAAGGTGCCTTATAGAGCTGGAGAGAACAATCTCATTAAGCAAAGGACTCAGTTTTTATCTGCTGCTGGGTTTTTTGTGTGTGTTAGTGTGTCGATATGGGAAACCAGTCACTGAACTTTTTGTATTGTCAGGAGGCTTGCTTCATGGCATTGTTAGAGATGTGGGGCATGCATTTGTATAACTGCATTTGTCTCCCAGAAATATGTTTTGAGATGTCATCTGTACCATGTTTTTGAAAGTAAATTACACATAAAAATGTCAACTCCAGTCAGTAGAAGATGCAAGAAGACCTTCCTGAATCTGCATGCCCACCCGGACATCATGAATTTGAAATGTTAGATCATCAGATCTGGGGGGAGAGGGGAAATCACAGTTCAAATTCTTGCATTCTTCACCTTGACTCATGCAAAGATTTTTGTAATTTTAGGGGTTTTTTCAGTGTTTTTATGTGTCTTAAGATTGCGAAGTGCAATATCAGAAGATGCCTAGTAAATATTTTATTGCTTTATGTAACTCCTTTTTGGGGAGATATCTTATAGGAAAGGAAGATGGGCATATGTGATATTTGTAGCTTTCAGTTGGATAACTAGAATTGCTTTGCAGAAGCCAGAATTAAAATTTTATTGGTTCGTCTGGAAGGTAAGATAGTGACGAGGTTACATTAGTGTTACCTTAGCAAATATGGTATTTCAGACTTCAGGTTTTAAGGTCTTCCTTTTTTATCCACTGAACATAAAGAAGATGTTACAAGAGATTTGAGAAAAGATTTTTTTTAAAGAATCGTTTTATTTGCTTTTCTGTTGCTCGGCATGTCTGCGGTACTCTGAATGCCCCAGGAATCTGTGCTGAAAGCCCATCTGCATATTATCTCAGCATCAAATCAGAGAGCCCTGCAGAAGCATCAATACAATAGAAATAAATATTTTGCTAGGTGTAAATTCACCCTGTTGCCTATCCTTATTGATTGCCTTGGGCAAAGGAGGAGTGGGGCATTTTGCAGAACACTTGGGACACTAGTAAATGGCTGCTCTGACTTTTCTTTTTGATTATTTTGCCCCTTTTTCTAAAAAGATGTTCAGAAGAGATCACTTTTTTTTCTGCCTGATTGTTTTTGTTCTTTTTTTTGTGTGTGAATAAATTGACTTTTTAGAATTTTGCTAGGGCAGTAAGTGAAAGCCACAGTGTAAGGAGTTGCTAGAAACATCCTCCCGTTCAGCTGAGTCATTTAAATTTACTTACGTGTGCTCCAGATCAGACAGAGCACAGGGAGAGGGTTGTCTCTCAGCAAGCAGGTAGTGCAAGTTCCCCAATGGATAAAGCATCTTAATTGCACACACTTCTTAATTATGGGGAATAAAACCAAAAATAGATGAACACACTTGGATGAAAGATTTCTTTTTTTATTGGTGTGAAAGTTTACTATGCTAGATTTTTCCTCTGCTGAACTTGTTGGCATGTGATATTGTCAGCTGTGATTTTCACCAAGGCAGCTTCTACAGACATCAGTGAAATCTCTAGTCAAAGCTGCCAATTATTTTTAGTGATTATACAATAAGCTAGTCTTACAAAAAATGTCTTATTCTTTAATCATGGGTAGTATTAATGTTTAAGAAAACGGCATCCCATTATCAAGTGTTTATATCTGTATTAATGCTATTTTAAAGTGTTGAATACACAGCAGCTGTCATGGACCTCTAAGGGATCTCTAAAATATTAATTCCTTGAAAACATATTTAAACACTGGAAAATGCAAAGACTTGCAAGTATATTTAAAATCCAGTATTAAACTGGTTTCAAACCTCTTGATTTTTAGCTATGTTAGGAGATCCACCAAAACTGTAACCTTTCTGGGCCAAGTTGTATGATGTCAAAATATGGCCACTTGTCAACCCTAATAAAAATCTGATAAAAAAGAATAAAAGGATAACGAAAAATGTCTGTTACTGAATGCAAAGATTTTTCTGTAATTCAAATAGTTTGGTGTTTTTTTGTTTGTTTGCCATCTCTCACTTATGCTTTATCCTTTCTAAGAGTTTTTTAATATTCTCAGTTCTCATTTTCCTGCCTTATTTTACCTGTGATGCTGGCAGCCCAAAGCTTAATACTGGTCTCCAAATCAGACCAATAGGCACTGAAATGATCTGAACTGGTTTTTTAGAACACGCAGGGAGTGGTTATCCCCATCTGCCATGGCCTGGGCTTCAGAGCAACACAGTTTTTCTCCTTGTTAGTGCTGTTGCTCCCAGCTTGAGCTCTGATGGGATCCTGGATCAGCCAAAGCTTTTGGTGGGTGAAGATGCTTTCCCACATTCTCTTTGGAATGAGCGAGAGACTCCCCAGAGTCTTGACAATCTCTAAACCAGTGTATTACCAGAATGAGAAAGACTGGAGAATAGAGCCAGAAGAGCACATGTACAGTGCATCCAGCTGTGAGTCCGCTCCTCCTGTGTCAGAAAGCATGCAGGAGAAACAAGGAACTGCTCTGAGGAGGATGGCCTCAGGGCGAGGGACTTTTAGAGTCTTGCGGTGTAGAGGCAGGATGAGAAGTTTGAAAATACTAGAGATCTCTAAAATCATGTGCAGCACAGGGTGTTTAATATTAGAATCCTCAAGTTGAAAATATAGCAAGTGCTTTAAGTGAAGACTAGCAGATGGGGATTCCAAGCAAGCAATGAGAGATTTTTTCATGTGCGGTGTAATGAAATTGTGAAATGCATTGCCCAGGAGATTTCAGATATCAATGGTTTATGGGTCTTGAAAAGCTGTTAGAAAATGGGGTTTTTTTTTTGTAAAACTCAGTGGTGGCTTCCTGACAGGCTCTCTGGGAGAGTGCAGAGCTGTGGCTCTCTGCAGGCTGAGAGGCTGCCCTGAAGAAGGGTCACTGTGTCCTTGCTGTGGTTTGATACGCTCTCTTGGGGTCTGCTGGTAGGCCTGTCACAGGCAGGGAGAGATGTTTCTGAACAGCAGGGAGAGGCTAGGCTGGAGGATTTACTCCATTTTTGAATATGGACAAGATGAAATGTGATGGCTTCTCTTGCTTCAGCAGGTAGTGATAGCTAATCTTACTTTTTGACTAACCTGTCAGCTCTTCTTCAGCCCTGAGGTAATCAGAGGACCTCATCACCGCTGGGCAGGTCAGGCTAATGAAAAGGATCAAACCCACACGTTCACCCTCAGCAGGAGAACCAGCTGCTCTTCCTCGCAGTCCAGTGACCGTGGGTGAAACAAACCTGAGTCCTTCTAGTTCGCACAGAAAGTCTTTTTCTTTTCATCATGTGCAAGCCTTGGATTTGGGTCACCTCCACGATACAGAAGCTTGCTTAGTTTTGTGGTCCCTGGGTTTGTCTCAGGCTGCTTAGCTCCCTGCTTGCTTTCTCTCCTAGTTTCTTCTACCCTGCAGATCCTACAAAGCTAACAAGCCTAGTAGCACTCAGGCAAGGAGTAGGATTTTTCCCTTCTTTCCTATTGAGGCAAGGTAACATGCAAAATTCTTTCCTGCTTCCTACAAGTCCCCCTTCTCGGTCAGGTCATTGTTTCATGAGATGGATTAAGGAATTCCTCCAGCTGCCATAGTTCCATTCAAGATTATTTCTTTTTTTTTTAATGTTCACCTGGACTTTATTCAACTTGTATTTTCCTTATGTGGTTTCCTCAGGTGCTGGTAGTATAAAAAGAAAGATCGAAACAGTGGCTTAGAAAGATAAAACCAGATACATGTTAACTAAACGATTTCTGTTTAGCCTAGAAGTCGTATTGGTCAATAGCGAATTCCTGAGGCCACTGGTAAGAGCAATGTTCTGGAAATGGTGCTTTAAATGAGATGTAATTTTTGGAGTTTACAGCTTCAGGTAGGAAACTTGCTGGAAGAAAAGGTTTAAAAATTTACTCTTATTGTCCTCAGATTCCTTCACCATATGTGTGTGTATACATATATATATACATATAAAGAATTCATATGCCTGAACACTATGTATTGCCAGCTACGACCCTATAGCATGCATTTACAGGCAGCATAATTTGTGGCTGAATGTTCAAAGAAATATTTCATTAAATTGAGCAGATTTCTAGCAATGACATGCTTCAGAATTTTTAGTGTTTCATTCTTGACCGAATTTAATTGACTGAAATTTAATGTTTGGTACTGTAGAATCCTTTGTTTTGCTACTGTGATGTAACAAAATGTATTCCTACTTCGGCTTTTTCTTGTGATTTTTTTTTTTTCTCTTTGAGCACCGAAAGGAGTAACCTATCGAGCTTTTGCTGGAGGATGTTATAAATGAAAATTTAGTAACCATTCCATCAGCTTTGTAACCTGGGCAAAGTGATGTGTGCATGATACTGGGGGTTCTTAAGGAAGACTTGAAGTGGTTTGCTCTCAGTTCAATTAATACTTACCACCTAGTATCAATGTAGATGTAATATAGGCGTTCTGAAGTTTTGGAACAGAAGAGTTAGAAATGTTGACCTACTAAATTTGCCTTTTCACTCACAAATGCTGATATAAAGCACAAATAATTAATTTACTCAGTTTCTTTATCAGGATAAAAATTAGATCTTTGCAGTTATAGCAAATACAATTCTTTAAATATACTTCTGACATATCAGTCTTTCCTACTTTAGAAAATTAATCATTGAACTATTGCTACAATGTCTTTCCCCCCCCCCCATTAAAAATGAAAATTGTGATTGTGCAGCTTTTGTCACACTTCTTGTATTCTGCATATTCTTAAGAGAGATATTCATTATGGTTTTGGGGTTTGTAACTCTGTGACAGCAGTTTTCTTACTTCGCAAGGAATTACAGAATAGCTTGTAAATGACAAATACAAGGTTTCTTAATAGAAGGCTGTGGGGGAATACATAAAATAGTCTTGTGGTCATGTTGTCACGGCAGGCAGCTGTACTTCCTGAGCAAATTGGGGTGAGGTGAAATAAAAAGTCTAGGAAAAGCATAAAAAAGAATTGACCTTGGAGAATATGGAATAGCTAAAGAGAAACAAAAGCATTCAAACACACTTCAGTCAGGCAAAGAGCTGCCTGATTTTTCGAGGCGCAGGCTTTATGTCAGTTCTCAATTTGAACAACTAAAATGACTGAGGAAAATAAAAGTAACATGAATAAAATAAGAACTAAGTAGAATTAAATATCTATCTCCTACTACTGGTCTTAAGCATTCATTGTTATTTTATTAATGGTAGTTCTTTGTTTTATAGGCTGCTAAAACTTGTATTTCTGGTTTAAAGCATTTTTCAGGCCAAACATAACTTATGAGTAAAAGTTTGTTTGAGCATGATTTAAATGAAAAAATAAATGCTGCGGTGTTTTTTTGGTACATGATTGTATCAAATCCATAGTGTGTAATTCATTCTTGAGTGTGTTACTTCTTGAAATATTGAGAGGTTGAGTGGCATTATTATCTCTGGTTGGATTGCAAAGCATTTAACCAATGAGCACACATCACTTGACCAGTTACAAAGAAAGATAAAGGAATCTATAAATTTTGCATTTACAAGATCCTGCAACGAAGGCATTGTAAGTTACTCTTTCTGGGCACCGCAGGTTCGAGCAGCACTGATGTTAAAGAAAACCGCAACGTGGACAACGTTCCCCCTAAGGACAGTGGCGGGCAAGGTGCCGGGGAGGGGCCACAGCTCTCCAATGGCGGTGGCAGCAGCAGTAGAAAGCGTCCTTTGGAGGAGGGCAACAATGGCCACTCCAAATTTCGCCCAAAGAAGAGGAAGAAAACACCTGGCCCCGTTCTGCCAAAGAACGCCCTGATGCAACTTAATGAGATTAAGCCTGGTTTACAGTACAAACTCCTGTCCCAGACGGGGCCGGTCCATGCCCCCATGTTTGTGATGGCAGTTGAAGTCAACGGGCAAGTATTTGAGGGGTCTGGCCCAACAAAAAAGAAAGCCAAGCTTCATGCTGCTGAAAAGGCTCTGCGGTCTTTCGTCCAGTTTCCAAATGCTTCAGAAGCCCACCTGGCAATGGGGAGGACTCTGTCAGTCAATACAGACTTCACCTCTGACCAAGCAGACTTCCCTGACACTCTTTTCAATGGGTTTGAAACACCAGTCCCTTCTGATGCTTCCTTTTACCTAGGGTCCAACGGGGATGGGTCGTTTAGCTCTAGTGGGGACTACGGTTTGTCATCATCAGGTGTAGCCAGCAGCCTTTCACAGTCACCTCTCCCTGCACCATCACCCTACTCCTCCGCCAGTGGGAAGAACCCCGTCATGATCCTCAATGAGCTGCGGCCGGGGCTGAAGTACGAGTTTCTTTCAGAGAGTGGGGAAAGCCACGCCAAAAACTTTGTTATGGCCGTGGCAGTGGATGGTCAGACTTTTGAAGGCTCAGGAAGGAATAAAAAGCTGGCAAAAGCTCGAGCCGCTCAGTCAGCCCTGGCATCCTTGTTTAACATGCAGCTGGACCAGACCCCATCTCGACAACCCATTCCCAGCGAGGGGCTCCAGTTACACTTGCCACAGGTGAGAAGCCCTTTGAGGTTTGTTGATGTCTTTGGGTAATGATCAGGAGTAGCCAAGTCATGCACATTGGAGTCAGCTTGAAGAGCATTTCTACTGTTTATTCTACTTCTGTAGATGTGCATATATATATATGTGTGTGTGTGTATATATGCATAAGGTGATTTATCTACTTACAGCTTCTGAGAATTGTGTGAACCCTTTGTATTCTATTGGTCAGGGAGGAGGCTTTATGGCTAATGCTTTCAGACGTGATCGTGTCATGTAAGAGAGTACCGAGCCCAGTGCGGTGCCAGCTTGGATTATTGTTTTTACTGAAGAAAGGTGAAATCATGTTTTTCTTGTCTTAGATGGAGTTCAAGTCAGAATTACTGCTTTACATAAATGATTCTTGGATACAACAGTTTTAGGCAGAGAAGAAAATTGTTCTCTTCCGCAAACTGAAATTGTTAGCATTAACAGAGCAGCATAATGGAAGTCAAGAACAGATTAAGAGACGCTGATACAGTCTCCACGTATTTCCAGAGTCTAAGTGAATGACACAATTGCAGTGCATGTGTCTAAGACATGGGGTTAAATAGCTGTCATCTAAAGATTGTGCTTTAATCAAATTAGTTACTAAATATATGTAATTTACTTAGGCAAGTAAATCTGGGTGAGAAACAGTTTAAATGATACACACCAGACATAGACCAGAAATTTAAAGTAGCTAGAATGAAGTAGTTTATTTTTTTTTAATGAAGAAATATTCTCCCGTATTTGCTTGCTTGTGTTTCTCCACAGTCAAACTACAGTAAAGACTGGCTGCATCTCTTAGGTCTTTTTGCTGATATTATATGCCTGTCTAAATTCAAATAATTGCCTGTGACTTTTTTGCTACTTTCTGTCTGTTTATTATGAGAATTTCAAGGCTTTGACCTTTTCTAGCTCAAAACTATTGTTTTAGATTTCATTAAAATTATAAGATACTGGTTTGATTTGATAATGTGGGGTTGAAGAGTATAAGTAGATATTGTGACTGTTTTAAGGATGTTTTCTCAAAATGAATGAACAATATGCCTCATTTAGAAATACATTTCTTTTTGAGTTATCGCATTATTGATGAAAGCTTCCTTCATTTTCAAACCCAAGATCATGGTATTTCACATAGTTCTGATTTCTTCAGTAGATTTAGTAATTTAAGAGTACATTGTCTGCTGTGCTTTTAAAAGTAGATTCGGCTCAGACACCAAAAAAAAAAAATCACTGCCAGTAATTTATGTATTATTAGTTCTTGAATCAGTAAAATGATAAAAATTGGAACTGGAGATGTGAAAGAGGTGTCGTTCTGAGAAGTGTCAAGTTGTTTCTCTGCCCAGCAGCCCAGCATATAACAGCTTACACAGCCTGTTTTCTTTAAAAGACTTCGGTAGACTGTTGGGCAGTGCAGGATTTTTCCAAGCAACTTGACTTTGTCAGTTTTCCACTGAGTCTCAGGTAGCTGTCCCAGAGCTTATGAGATGATCAAGGCATTTGAGCCTAGAGTACGGTGTTAAAAAACAAAAAAGCAACTCATGCAAACACTATTTTTACACTGATCTTGATACCCATGTTGTATACAACAAAGCATGCCCCAGAGCTAGCATGCATTTCACCTGTCTTACAGCTGTACTCTGAAAAAAGTTGCTCCAGTGTGGAGGAGGACCCTATGGGCTTTAGGGATAGTGCTGAATATGCTGTGTGGGAAGGGTGAGGTTGCTGGTAACGCCTCATATAGATCTGATTCAAGGCCAGTTATTGAAAGGCTTTTCATTGGCTTGTCATCAGGACGTCATTGACCTTTCTGCACTTTGCTGTGTTGTATTATAGAATCATTGAATCATCAAGGTTGGAAAAGACCTCCAGGATCATCTAGTCCAACCTTCTACCCAACACTTCCATGGTCACTAGACCATGCTCTGAAGTGCCACATCTACTTGCTGTTTGAGTCCCTCCAGGGATGGGGAATGCACCACCTCCCTGGGCAGCCCCTTCCAATGTTTAACTGCTCTTTCACTAAAGACATTGTTCCTAATATCGAATCTGAAGTTCCCCTGGCGCAACTTGTGGCCTTTTCCTCTTGTCCTGTCATTAGTTCTGAGGGAGAAGAGGCAGCACCCGCATCTCTACACCCTCCTTTCAGGGAGTTGTAGAGAGCAATAAGGTCACCTCTCAGCTTCCTCTTCTCCAAACTGAACAAACCCAATTCCCTCAGCCTCTCCTCATCAGACATGTTCTCCAATCCCCTAACCAGTTTCGTTGCTCTTCTCTCAGCTTTTACTTAAACCTAGCTGTCAAGTGTCTGGAATGATATCATGTGTGTTACACATTAGTGATTTTGGTGTGGTATATATTAATGATTAATAATGGATTTAAGCACTTAGATGATGTTTTCAGGTCCTGCTTTATTTATCTTTCTTTTTTTAACTCTTGAGTTATTTTTTTCACAGAGTGTTTACTCAGGATATGTAAAGATGTTAAATTTGGATGAAGTTGCAAACATTGGAGAGTACAGGAATCATGTAAATGAGGATAGGATTTGTTATAACCCAGAGACTAAATAAAATGCTGATTGATTTGAAAAAAAGGTGGAAGCTAGAAACATGCAAGGGGAGGAAAAATCCAAATACCAAATGCTTAGTGGAAGTAGTAAAAGTGTATTGTGGTTGTGCTAATGGTGGTATTGCAAATGAGCACCTGGGTGACAGATTCAAAACCTGCCTGTAGTTGGTGTGTTAATTTGTGTTACCTTGTGAGAAAAACAGATAGAGTGGAAAGAGTCAAGAGGAGAGATGATCTCTGCTGCAGTGGTGGTCGTGAGTATTGACTGAAATGTGTATCTGTGATCCCACATGTCCTGATAGCAGCAGGCATACCCGAGAAAATTAAATACAGAAATACAAGTGCAAGCTATCAAATGGTACAGAAGGGCAGCTGACATCAGAAATCAGCTTATAAATTGGGCACAGGTATAGTCTCATGGTCTGTAGAGTGGGTTATTGAGATGCTGATCCTATGGTTTAGTACATTTAAAACCAGTCTTGGCAAAGCAAGCTTATCTGCTTGCTTACAGCTTGACCTTTTGCTAGGGACAAAGCAACATTAGTTGTGGTGAGGAAAATCTCTGCTAGAAAAGTGAGTCAAAGCCAGTAGGTCACTCAGCACGTGCCTCAGAGTGGATGAAAATGCTCTGCTGAAAAAATCAGCCCTTGTGCATTTATCACCTCAGCTGCGAGCGTGTTAAAATGGAAGAGGTTGTCAGTCTTGCATTATAGAGACTTGCCTCTCCAAAACAAAGACAACATTTTTATGGTTAGCAATGCTTTGTACATTGATAGCCATCCTCATTTCACTGCCCACCACTAGATGCAAGGAAGCGTCCTATATTTTGCTATTAGCCACAGGACCTATCAAGGGCTCTAACATGTGTGCCCTTCAAGTTTTGTTGTTTTCCATGGAATAAAACTGCGCATTTCAGCATACTTAGGTTAGTATCATTAAAAAGTTTAAGTACATGGCTTCTGAAGGTGTGACATGCATCCTGGTGTGACCTGGTAAAATGATTTATGTCCCAGTAACGTACTCTTTGCCACCAGTAAAGAAGGATACTTGGTGACTGAAAGTGAAGTTTGCTGATCCAGGCTGCTGGCATTGCTGGTGGCAAAGGTTTCCATCCAACGGTAGGAATCTGCTGGTGGAGGTGTACTCTAGCCTCTGATGGTCTCTGTTAGGAAAACCTCCATATAAACTTTATAATGATATTCCCCAGATTTCCTCAAACTGCAGAAAGGTGGTGATTAGAGAATTGGAATTGCAAATATTGAAGCTTACACATAGACTTATTTGGATTAGTGAAAGCTGGACTATTGTGAGAGAAAGCAACTTGAGCTACACAAATAGACAGTGTAACTGCAGATTAAATTAATTTCAAAAAATCCACTAGAGGGAATACTTTTAATCATTCACCTAATTGTGTTGCAAATTCCGTTTATCACTGTGGACAGACATTGAAACAAAACATGAAGCAGAAGACATGAAGAGCGAACCAGTTCTGCAATGGCTGCTTTTACTTGAAGTGCTTTGTTAATCCTCGTTCAGCCTTGGGCGGAGGAAAATTATAAAAGAAGTATTAAATATAGAAAAGATACACAAATTATTGGTGAAAATGATCAGAGACCTGGGAAAGCTTCTTCTGCAGAGGTACTAAAGAGCTCTAAGCAGTTATTGCATTTGACTGCTTAATGTATACAGGAGAATGAGCCTGTAACAGATTCAAATGTATAAAAAAAGAGATACTGAATATATTTATGGGAATTAATGAATTATATGTTAGAATAATAGCTGTGGAGTTGGAAGAAATGTAAAAGATAGGTCTGCGTAAGCAGTGAGAGACTCTACTGCCGAACAGGAGTTTCTTTAAATACAGAAAGCTTTTGAGCACTAGTAGATAACTAACTTGTTTTATTAGTGTAGATATCTTTCCACCTTCTCTGAATTCTGTGTGCAGGTCACTGTCAGAGGAGTGGTGATGGACCTGGTTGACCTTGATTTTCCCTACTGTGGGCACTGCCACTGCTCATCAGCTTGTCAAAGTTAACATAAGAGCTTAACTGTGAAGGTGAAAAGAAATAAATCTGAGGGAGAATATTCGTGCTTGAGAAGAATCACTGGAGATTCAAAGAGAGCACAAAAGATTGTGAGGTCTTGGGTCAACCTGTGCAGTGCCCCTGCTCCCACTGTCTGTTTCCACCACGCAGGTGATCAGCATTCATCTGAGGTGGTCTCTGTGTCCTACAGAAGTCTTCCTTCAGATCCAGACAGACCTGAACTTCATCAGCTTCAGAATATTTTAGAACATGGATGATCAGAAGCGTTCTGCTATAACATTACTGCAAGATGCTTACTAACCAAAATCCAAAATCAGTCTGTATATGTAGAAAAGTGGATCCACTGTAACTTCATCAGAGAAAGCAACAATGCACTCAAAGCAAAATAGCTTTGAGCTCACAGGCCTTAATGAGCAAAATGTTGGCTATTTTAGGTCTTTCCTTTTTGAATTTCCCAATTTTGAATAATGATTTAATGCATGAGTGGGAGTAGAGAAGCTGCGTGTCAGGTGTTAGGGTACTCACTGAGAAGGTGAGACACGAGTTCTGTTTCTGTTCCAACTAATGCTTGTTTGTATGAAAGGGAGCAGAGTCAGAATGAGAAGCAAAAGATCCCTGTGTAGGCTGGTCAGTCACCTGGGCTTGATGTGGAGATAGCTTGAAGTCCTTGGTTTTGAGATGGGGACAACAAGGACATAATTTTAGGCCAGTAAGTCTTGTTCCCAGCCCCGCAGTGGGCTGTTCGTAGCCTGCCTAACTCCTACCTCTTCCATGCTACTAGACCACCTGGAGAAAGTGAGAAGAATTCTTATGTATTGGGTGAATATTCTTATAAAAGACTGAAACCTTAGTAACTAAATCTGTAGATATTTAATAGTGTTTATTCCTCACCACCCACCTGTTGTCACACAACTTGAGTATCAGATAGAATAAAAAAATCTGCCTGTTTTCTGGCAGTAATTTTGCATGTCCTCTTCCCCCCTCCTGCCCCTGTTTTCTCCCATATTGTTTGCATCTATAGAGCTCATTTTGTCTCATTTGAATTCTGCTGAGTTCTTATCAGCCCTCCCCAGTGTCTGGCTTGATGTTCATGTAAGCATTTTTATGTTTCCTTGCCAGCAGCTTAGTTCCATGCTGTTTGAGATGTAGCCCCATCCTGTCCTTCAGTGCCAGCTTACAGCTTCCCATAGGGACTCTCCACGTTCTCACTTGTGTACTAACACCACAATTTCCTCTGCTTTGCTTATTATGTGAAATAAAAAGAATATTTTTCTAAAAAGCTGATGTGTCCACCCTGTGTGGACACCATCCTACCCAGTTGCTGTTGAAGTAGCCTTTTTGTCAGCAGTATTAGCAGGTAAGCTGGCCGTGGGTTTCTTTCCAGAAATGCCTGGCAGTTTCAGTTCCCACCTCTTGATGAGAACCTCCTCAGCTCAGCCCTGGTACCCCCAGGGAATGGGCCTTCATTTGGCTGGGTAGGTTGAGTATCTGTGTGGTGAGTTACTCGTGTTCACTGATCCTGGGAGAAGCAACCCTCTGTGTTCACCCCTGGCAACCGAGTGGTTTTACTTCCGCATTTTGGAATCACAGTGTCTGGTACGTGTTGAACTTTGTGGGTTTGTGTAGCTCAGCATTGGAGAAGACTCCTCTATTTGCCAGTCATCGCATTCACTTTTTTTTTTTGAGAAGGGATGACCCCTATTGTTTATTACCCGGATGGCAAGCCTTTCTGGCAGGCTTTAAAGCCTCTCTGAAGTATGTATTCTCGTTGTGGATCAGGTTTATCCCTATTTGGAAAAAAAATTTTCACCAGTCTATTCAATCTTAACATCATTCAGCACAGTTTTGCATTGCCTGGTAACCTATTAGCTGCCAGCTGTGTTCTCCTGTCCAGAACATCACAATGTAATGTAGAACAGAAAAAAAAATGTAGTACAGAAATAAGAGCATGAAACTTAGAATCATAGAATGGTTTCGGTTGGAAGGGACCTTTACAAGTCATCTAGTGCAATCCACCTGCAGTGAGCAGGGACTTCAGCTAGAAGAGGTTGCTCAGAGCCCTGTCCAACATGGACTGGTTCCAGGGCTGAGGCGTCTAGCACCTCTCTGGGCAACCTGGGCCAGTGTTCCATCACCCTCAGTGTAAAAAATTTCTTCCTTCTATCGAGTCTAAATCTCCCCTAACCGTCATCCCTTGTCCTGGCGCAACAGGCCCTGCTAAAAAGTCTGACCCCATCTTTCTTACAGGCCCCTTTAAGTACTGGAGGGCCATAATAAGGTCTCCAACTTGCAGCTGGGAAGCAATATCTGTAATTATGCAGTGGGGCTATGGATAAAACACTGGAATGGGGACTTTATTTCTCGTTCCTGCAGTTGATATGCCCACACAGCACCAGGGAGGTTAATCATTGAATCCTTTTGTGTGTTAATTTTCTTTATCTAAAACCAGGGTGATAATAAAATTCTCACTCATTGTTTTTCTTTGGTGTATTTGCTTTAAAGTTCAGCTTTCTGCTTTAGGTAAGGACTAGCACAATTAAATGCAGATTTTGTGCTATGTGGTCAGGGTGCTGTCAGAGTACAGATTGTAGCACAGATTGTAACACAGTTTGCGGTCCAGCAGCAAAAAAACCTTGTTTGAAAATCAGTGCTTGACCAGACATATTCGCACCCTCTGAGCAAAATTGGATTCCTGAAAAATTTCTCAATCTGTTGATAAGAGTTTTGGAGTTGCAGTTCATTCAAATGCATCATGAAAATTGGTATTTGCAATGTTGAGAGTCTGCTGACTTTAGAAGTTGTGCAATCGCAAAACATTTACCGATGCTTCATGCAAATGTGACCTCAGTAACCACTGACTGCTGGTTGTCGTCTGCAGTCAGATTCTGGAGAAAGCTGTAGAGCTCCGAAATCACGTCACAAGGTTTAATTATTGCTTCCTTTGCTGCTGATGCTTTTGCAGAAGGAAGTTAACATTGAGAGCTCTTCCATGTTATTTCTAGGCTGTCGGTTGTCATGAGCATTGTTAAGGAAATTGTGGTGAATCAGGCTGGCAGTCTTCAAACCCTCCTTTTCTTTCTTTCTTTTCTTTTGACCCTGTCAGTCTGATTTTAGACCTAATTGTGCTCAAGAGTTTGTACTGTTTCAAGTGGGTGTTCCCAAGCTCTGTATACAGCTGCCCATCAGCCCTGTAGATTTGCCTTGGGCCCTCTGGAGGCGTGAGTGTGACCATCCATTCCTAACAGCCCCAAACCAGTTTGTAAGCATAAGACTCTCAGTGACAAGCACCCTTTTGCTTTACATTTGTGTTTAGTACCACGTTAGATGCCTTTGGGTATGGTAAGACGGATGTGTGGCGCTGGTAGGGATGACACAGGTCCTGTATTCTGGTTTTTCAACCTGTGGGCCAGGTGGTTGCTGCAGAACATCTCAGATACTGTTGGGTGCAAACACATGGACAACCAGATCAAGCTGTTTATGCCTGGTGCTCCGAGATAGGAACCTGAGCTCCCTCCGTAGCTATCCAGTCCTCCTCCTTCCTGGCTGCCAGTGCTGGTGCTGGAGGAAGATGGGTGGGAACAGGCTGCCCTGTCTCTCTTGTCAGCCTAGAGATTGCTTATCACACCATCTAGCATGGAACTTGCCTTTCTCAGCCACTCCCTTGGGAACAAGCAACTGTGCTAGTGATGCTGGTGCATAGATTGCTCTGGTTTGCAGTTTCTTTTCAGGCGAAAATTCAATTTAATCTTGACTCATCTCTTCTAGCTGTTATGGTTCCAGCTACTTTATAAACAGCAGGTGAGATTAGCTACAGTGTTAAACTAAACAGTCATTCAACAAGAGCAGGGCTGGCATTTTTGAGGTTTTCCTTAATATTAGAAGTTAGCCTCCCTTACAACCAGACCAATGTCTCTTGCTAACCCCACTGGCAAGATATAACAAGGCTGTGACTGTTGATTGTTTAAGATTTCCTGAAGGTGAAAGAGATAAATCTTTACTAATTTTGAGATAGCTCATTTTGGGTTATGCATTGACATTTTCTCTTCCAACAAATAAGAAATAGAAAGTGCTTAACCAGTTTTGAAAACAGATTCAGTCTTACTTAATGCTACATAATGCTTTTGATTATTATAAAAGGTTTACATATTGTTTTGAAGAGCCTGGTTTTTGGACTAAAATCTACTTGTCAGATCCAATGTTGAGGATACTGAAATTATGTGTTTTGAGCTTTGAACATGAATGTGTAGACTTACCTGTCTGTCCAGTTGTTCTCCTAAGCCTCAAGCGTTCATAACGATCGTGAGCGTTAGGTTCTTTGATGCTTGGCTTAGGCTCTCTAACCCTTTTTTAATAGACATGGAACACACAGAGCTCAGCTTAGAGCTGCAAGTGCTCAGTATGCCTGAAAATGGGACCCGGCCACCTCCTTGACATACCGCTGATGCCTCAATGTCCATTTTTAAAGTGAACAACAAAACCTCATTTAATTTATTGTGTCATATCATTTTAAAGTGCAAATCTTTAATGCTGCTGTAATTTTGAAATGATCTGATTTTCTAATGTGCATTTCTGTGTGATCCTACAGGTTTTAGCTGATGCTGTTGCACGCTTGGTTGTAGATAAATTCAGTGATTTGACAGAAAATTTCACATCTCCACATGCACGTAGAAAAGTCCTTGCTGGAATTGTCATGACAACAGGTAAAGGAAAAAAAAAAGTACTATTTTAACTGCTTAAACACGAGGGCTTTGTTTGCATTCTAGGAAACTTTTTTCAGTCAACCAGTATTGAAATGTGTTTTTACTGTTTAATCTTCAGGTGCACTAAATGGAGCAATGAAATCTTGGCTAAAGATAATGACAGGAAAATTAGACCTGCAAACACTTCTGTTTCCACAGAGTTCCTGTCTTCTGTCTGTTTGAAACATCTGAGATAACTCATGGTCTACAAAGTACATGTACCTTTTAAAATAAAACTTGCAACTTTTGGAAAGTAAATCTAAAATACATTTCATCGCATCGGTCACACAGATGGCATTCTTATATTTTGGCATATTATGTAAGAAATTAGGCTTGCTTTCCAAGTTTTTAGGGTTTTGCACTTTGTTAGAGTTATTCTTGCTATATTTTATTCTTAGTGCTTTGTTTCTCAGTCATTTAGTGAAAATATCTGAAGAAAACAGCTTATGTTTTGGCAGCTGACACTTGTGTGCTTGTACAAGCAGCAGGAATGTCATGTTTCTGTGATTGCTGCTGTGAGATCTGTGCTCTGCCAGATTATCCAAAACCAGTCAAGTTCTGCCCCAAGCTGACCTGAGACCACACTGCTACTGAATTTTCCTCACGCTAAAATCTGGTTTTGTCTTCAATCCGTCTGAACCTGTGACATGACATCCATTTTGAGCTTGTTGTGAACTATCCCCAGTTTGTTGTACGAGTCAGATGGATATAGGTGATAAACGTACAGCCTTCCCTTGGTAATATAGGCAACACCAGCCCTTTCCTCCTCTGGGGATGTTTGTAGGGGCCTCCTCCACAGAGCAGAGAGGTCTGAGAGTGCTGGTTAGGGTAGATGATAACTGCTTGCTCTACGGGCAGGAGGACAGTGTGGCCCCAACTCTGTCACAAGACATCTGTGTTGGGCTGACCCTGGCCAGCAGTCAAACACCCCCCCCAGCCTCTTGCTTGCTGCCCTTTCCAAGGGCTTGGGGAGAAAATGGAAGGAGGACGAGAATGCTCATGGGTAGATATAAACGTGGTAACTCAAACATCTTCTCTTCCTTTCCCTGGCTTCCTGTAGCTGAGCACAACACTTATGGTGTGGGATATCCCTTGGTAACTGTTGTTCAACTGTCCCGGCTATGTCCCCTCCCAGTCTCTTGCCCATCTCCATTACACTGGCCTTTGGGAGGTTTGGAGAAAAAACTTTGCCGCTCCTCAAGTGCTGCTTGGTGTCAGCCTAAACATTCATGTGGTACCAACATCTCTTTAGGCCCAAATGCAAAGCACTGTGAGGAATATGCTGTAGTTTTATTGAATATATTCTGTGATATTTAACAAGTATTTATTGTAATTGCAGTCCTGTGTCCACAATTCCCAGAAGAGCCATGTGACCAAAGAATTAAGTCTAAATTAGCATGTGAATATATTTTGATTTACTGAAGAAATAGCTTTATACAGAATTAGAAACCATCTTTGCATGGATATCTGTCTGGGGAACACCTGGAATTAGATGACCCCACTGCGCAGCCTTGAGTTGTAAAGTGGAATGCTTCTCCTGCATGGTCTTCTCCTCTAGCCCTGTGGGAAAGAGGAGGCAGTTGGGCTCTGATTCTTTTTTTTAAAGCTGTGTATTTCATCCTGAGTAGAAGCTCAAACAGACCATGTCTCAATTATGTTTTTAATTGCTCCGTTACCGGTTCTCTTGCTAATTGCTAATTATGCCCATTATATCTGCACTGCCAGTGTGCAGCCAGGTGGTTATGGGAGGATCCTTAACTGTAGGTGCTTGGGGTGCATTGAAAGCAGTTTTTCTTCTATTCACAGGAATTATTGTGGCTTGTTGGGACTTTTTTTTTTCCTGAGTATTTTGCTAGAGGGATGTAACATTTTGACCTGTCTTTCTGAATTCTTCATGCAGCTAACCTTTGGGTTTTGTTGTGTGGTAAAAACGGTCCTCTGTATAGAAAAAGCGTCAAATATTCTTTAAATTCTATTGTATGGAATGATTTAATAACAAGAACTACACTGCTGATAAGCTTTACAGTGGTTTAAGCATTTAAACTATTCCATTCCTTAGTCTCACCTTTCCTGTTGTCGACTGTTTCATAACATGTTCCAGTTTTAATAAATGAGTGCCTTTCAAATTTCTGAAGTCACTTTGAATATCTCCATAGGTGGCCAGAAGGTACGTGCTGGAAGGTAGCTGGGTGCCTGTGGCTTGGGGAAAAAAGCACTGCCTTTTGAGCTCAGGCTTTAATAACTTTCTGAAGCAGCAATTTTTCCTTGGAGGTTTTGAATTTTTACCTTGTCTGAACTCCAGCATGAGGAACTGACAAGAACCACAGATAGTACTGGTACAGGGAGGGTATCGCTGAGAGAAGTTTTTTATTTAAAGAAAGTACCAGAAGAAAAAAAAATTTTTTTTTCACAGAAGCAGATGAAAAAGCCAGGAACCTTGTTTGGATTCTGCAAGAAGATCACTTGGTAGATTGTTCTTGATTTTCATTATATCTTCTTCCTGAAATTGTGTTTTGCAGGTACAGATGTGAAAGATGCCCTAGTAGTAAGTGTTTCTACAGGAACAAAATGCATCAATGGTGAATACATGAGTGATCGTGGTCTTGCATTAAATGATTGCCATGCAGAAATTATCTCTCGCCGGTGCCTGCTTAAATTTCTGTACACGCAACTTGAGCTTTACCTAAGGTAAGCTGGAAGAAAAAGGAGGATGAGCTGATCACATGGAGCTGAAAAGGTGTCTGTTTAAATTGTCTGTTTAAATCATCTCTCTTAATTATTCCGGTATGAAATACTTGTGCTATTGCATTAGAATGTTTACTTTAGAACTAGGTCCTTTGCCTTAAGGTTTGGCTTTAACAAAATAAATATTCAGTTAGGTGTCAATTGTGAGAAGAGAGGACAGGAAAAATAATTAGGAATCATTTTGTAAAATGTAAATATGTAAATCAAAATATTCTCAGCTGGGCTATAGGGTGGTGTCTCATTTGCTAGTAAGAGCCTGAAAGCTCTTGACATCTGGGTATGTCAAGGGCTCTCTATTTCTTGTCTTGATAGTCTTTTAAGTTTGATAATTGTAATAGCTGTTAGATTTATACTATAAAATTTCCAGACATCCTGTGTCTATTTTTAATGTCCAGCTTTTGTTTACATGTTAATGTCAGTTTTTACTCTAGCTTTATTCTCTGTTTTAGCAATAAAGAAGATCAGCAAAAATCCATTTTTATCAAATCGGAGCAAGGCGGGTTTAAGCTGAAGGAGAACGTGCAGTTTCATCTCTATATCAGCACATCTCCTTGTGGTGACGCTAGGATTTTCTCACCCCATGAAGCAGCACAAGAGGGTATGACAGCAGTCCTACTCACAGATTTTAAAGTCTTCTTTGAGCATGTACAAATGGCACAGTTAAAATTTAGGTGTCTTCTTTCCTTTTAGTGTAGATGTGTTAGACAAAGATCTCTTCACAAAAAATCTGAGCTGTTCTTCCAGTGTGCTAGAAGTTAAGTATAGACTGATCCACCATGTGGTCTTGAAGAGGCTGAATGCTAGCCGAGATAAGCCAGTGAGTCAGCAAGTATTTGTACAGAACTAACTGAACCATTTCACTGTTTCCATCTCTTAACGATGATTGTCTGCCTGACACTTTCTCAATCCAACCATTAACTTCATTCTAACGCTGTCATGCAAAGAACAGAATTGAAGAGCTACCTGCTACATACTGCTCCTTCATGGAAAGTTTGGTTTAACTGCAAGTGGGTTTTAGAAGGACAGTATTTGTGAGGGATGCGTGATGCTGTAGCTAATTTGCAAGGAGCAAGAAAAATTGGTGTGCAAGCGGCAATTACAAAGGCAAATACCTTTGACTCTTATTGTAATGCTATCTGTAAAACATTTTGAGAATGATTGTCACCTGATTGTAAGTGATTGTTGTCATTTAGATCAAGGGGACAGGCATCCAAATCGCAAAGCAAGAGGACAACTTCGGACAAAAATAGAATCTGGGGAAGGTACCATCCCTGTGCGCTCTACTACCACTATCCAGACATGGGATGGCGTATTGCAAGGAGAAAGGCTACTTACCATGTCCTGCAGTGACAAAATAGCCAGGTGAGATACCACATGATTGTTTTCTTTGCAATTGCTTTTTATTGCTGATCAAAAAAGGAGGGTTGCTTGATACCTGCAGTGAATGTACAGGTCATGAATTGGCTTATTTCATGGCTTAGAAATAGTGTGGGGATGGTTGTAAGTCCAGTGATAAAGCTCTGATACTTCACCTGCAATTGGTGTCACACCTTCTGCTGGCTTCAAAAGCAAGGTGAAATAATTGTCTGTCATTCCAGCCACTTCAAGTCATTAAGGCTTTGTTTTGTATTTATATCACTGTGAAATAGCAGAGGAATGCTTGCTTTTTTCTGTTTTTTGGGTTTGGGGTTTTTGTCTTCCTTAAAGCAGTATAGCATTACCACAGCAGTACAATAAATATAATGCATTAGTTATATTTTGATAACTTCCTCTGATGGTATAATTCCTTGCCCCATCATCGGAAATGTTCAGAGTCAGGTTGGACGGGGCTCTGAGCAAGATGTCCCTGCTCACTGCAGGGGATTGGACTAGATGACCTTCAAAGGTCCTTTCCACCCCAAAGCATTCTCTGATTCTATAATATTTAGATTTGTATTATTTCATACAGGGGAAAAGAGTTCCAGTTAAAAAATCTTAATTAATGGGGACTTTCAATTTTTAACTTAAAATTATTTTAATTTTAGTTTAAATATTTTTACTGTAGTTCAACTTTTTGTTTCAAATGCTAGTGCTGCTATTTATATGTTATCCAGTTCTTTCTTTGTTGGTCTGTTTGACAAAGATTGAAAGATTTTTTTTTTCAAAATCATAAATGGAGAAATGATCACCCCCCAAAAAAATTGAGCAGCAGTGTTCTTTAACGAGTATCAGAAGTATGGGAGAGTTGCAACATAATTTTTTGAAATGAGTCTATGTGTTTGCAGCCTCTGTGTTCTTGCAAAATAGATGAGAAATGCCAGGTTTTTCAGCTGATGATATTTTAGTTATCTTTTCATTAAAATAGCTCTGCTGTTTTATGAAGTTACAGTTAGCCTAATTCAAAACTTAAGTGTATTAAGTTGGAACTATTTTTGTGAACTGCATACGCCAAATCACAAATACAGAAGGAAGGCTATGTAATCGCTTTGTTCCTCTGGTCTTGTCTCAAGTAATCAGCATCTCTACTGAAGGAAGACCTTTTACTTCAGTTTAAATCCCCCTAACAGAAATGGAGAAGGCCTTTTAGAAGCTAGGACAGTGGGCTGTTGAAACATAACTACAAAAATGACATTTCAGTTTATTTTATATTTTTTTCAACAAAATTCACCAAGTAAATTCCACAGATTCATGCCAGGGACTTCTTCCAACCACCCGACATGGTAATCGTGCCGCAGTCATTTGCGTTCTTTCATGACATCGTCATTGCTGTTAGTGCAAATTAAAAAAATGAAGACAGTTGTTGAGCTAGAACACATTTGACTATTTTGTTGATTTTGTGTGATGCAGAACAGAATCCATCTCTCGCTTGCGTAGCTAGCTGTCACCTCTCCTTGGGGCTAATGGGAATAATTTTGTTTGTGCCAGTGAAGGAAGCACATAGAACCCCTTGAGACAGAGCAAAGACTGTATGACGGGTAAGGAGGCCCAAATTTTCATATTCTTTTTTTTCTTTTCTTTTCTTTACTTTTTTTACATTTTCCTGACACTTAACAACCGTGTTTTGACCATTTACATTTGAAATAATGCATTGCTCTGTAGTGTCCAGCAGTCAGTCGTCCAGTAAGCCTGAGCCCTGTGAATTTCCACTGAGCTTTCCCAAAGGTTCACAGTCCCAACCTGGAAAAGACATGGATAAATTCAGGGTGCAGGATTGCACAAGCAAGAAAACTCCTTGCATCTGAACGGCCTCATCTGTGTGGATTATATATCTAAACCAAGCTGCTGTTTCCAGGCTCTGTGTGCTTTGTTGCAGTGTGCTGTCGAGCACTGTCCTGAGCCTGGTAGGAATTTCCAAGAAAAATTGTGAGAGTCATGGAAAGGCCACGAGCGTAATCCTATTTGGTTCAGAAGCATTAGAACAGGATTATCCTAGTGTTAGTGCCTGGTGGCACTGCAGTATGGTGTTAGGGTAGTTTCTGTGACTGCAGTAACTCTTTTGGAACATTAATATACACGCATTTGTTTTAAATGTGTCCTAACCTTGTTCCATGGTACTTTATGATGCCTATTTTTGTCGTTCTCCTTTTGATGTGTTTCTCCGCCCACATTCATTTTAAGTTTTTTTTTGCTTCAAATAATTACTTAACTCCTTGTGAAACTCTCCAGTTGTAGGCAATGTCTTGCTCAGAAGAGGAAGTTTTTTTCACCCCATGTGATTGGTAGGAAAGCTGTAGGAATTGAGAAGAGCTTTAATATTAGGTTAAATTGTTAAAGGGGAAGTCATTGGTGCTCTTCTGCTGTAAAGAAGGGAAAATACTATTTCTGATAATCTTTTGTGTGAAAGAACATCACGTGCCATGGCCTTCTTTTGTGCTTCATCAGAGTGGGAAATCTGAATGGAAGTTTGAAACTCAGTCTTTCTCTTGATTTTTCCCAATGGCTTTGTCTTCTTGACCTTCAAACCTAGTTTTTTTTTGAATTCATGAAGTTGCACAAACACACGTTAAAATCCTGGACATGCTCACTAAGGGATGCATGTTGTGTAGCTATGTCCTTGCCCAGCCATCTGTCTTTGAGAATTATTTCTAAGTGGAAGCTCCATGATAGAGCTGGTATGATTTCTGAAGACCAATAGAAAGCAGTTCTCCTTACCAGATCTTAACCCAAGTGACAGTGGCTGATGTGAATGTATTCACTTTCATATGTGGTGACTGTGTGACACCTAGGTAAAAAACCCTAGGGTAAAGTGGTAGGAAACCACTACCCAAGATGTGGCATCTAAATAACCAGATGTAGCATCACGTAACCTCTCAAACCAGTGACATGAGTCTTGACCCAGGCTCCCTGGTATGCAGCAAACCTAGGCAACACCAGAAAAGCTGGGACGACTAATAAGAGTTGTGTGGTTGCCAGCCTAGATACAGCTACAGGAAAAACAGGTTCTGATGTCTGTAATTGCAAATCTGACCTCAGGATTAATAAAAAGATATTTGCAAGAGACCATGGACTTCTTGCACTTACTGGTTTATAGTGTCAGCCTCTGACTGAGCCACTGGCTGTAAAGGAAGCTCTGACAATACGTAAATGTTTCACTGTCTGTTTATGCTGTGGCTCACGACAGGAGTGGGCTAGTCACAGAGATTCAGTTAATCTCTTAAGGAAACAAAAAGAAATTGGATTTAAAATCAGAAAAGAAAACAAATTTCAGTTAGCTGAATGAAGTCAGCTCTGCCCATTTGTTCTGCCAGGTGATGAGAGTGAAGCCCAGCAGATCATGTGCAAGCAAGCAGATCATGACCTGCCCAGCGTGGCCTGAATTGAAGTTGAGCAGAAGTGTGTCTGCATATAACTGTCAAACCACAGCGAACATGGTTGCAAAGACACATAAATGTTTGTCACTGAACTACAGAGGTGAAGGCTACCACAGGGCTCTTTAAGCATCTCTGGGGATGCTGCCAGCCTCAAACTTGGTGCAAAGGTGCACAGCTCAGATGGCAGCTCTCTCGAGGAGTAATGCCAAAGGTGGACTTGGCTTACCATGACACCAACAAGATTTCAACGTCCTTCTTACCACAAAGATGTTGGAAGCTGCAGACCCAGAAGCTCTCACTAGCTCTGAACAGAAGGCATTTGTGTTTTCAGTAGCTGTACCTGAGGGTTTTCCTGCATATTTGTGGTTTTCAAACTGATGTCTGAGCTGTGCGTCTCCATCATAGAGGAGGGCAGGAGATGCATGTGAGAAGGCAAAATGCTTTCTGAGGATAGTCTGACACCTTCTTGCATGTTGACACCTTCTCTCCCTTGCCATCGGTTGCAAGTAAAAGATTGTCATAAACAAAATGTCTACTAAATAGTTTCCCTTTATCCATAGTCGTTTGATGTTTATAGCAAAGGTTTCATCCTTTTGACTTGCTTTATGGCAGCACACATGTCATAGTCATGGATAACCTGTGCAATAGCGTCCATAGGTATATCCACCATTCGGTCATGAGCTCATTGGTATGTGGCATTTCTTCCTTGGTGACCAGAAGAGTCATGGGCCCACTGAGCTAACAACAGTTCACCTCGGTGTTTCCAGTCCAAATCTGTTTGGGACACTTTAGCCGCCCAATCTGCCTGATGGTTGTGTTGGTGTTCTTCAGTGGTCCAGCTTTTAGGTGTGTGGGCATCTATGTACCGTACCTTTAGTGTCAGTTTCTCTAGACTGGCAGCAATGTCTTGCCACAGGTCAGCAGCCCAAATAGGTTTCCCTTTGGTTGCCAGTCATTGCATTTCCATTCCTTTAGCCACCCCCATAAGGCATTTGCTGCCATCCATGAGTCAGCGTAGAGGTTAAGTACTAGCCACTTCTCCTGTTCAGCAATGTCCAGGGCCAGCTGGATGGTTTTTACCCCCGCAAATTGACTCAATTCACCTTCTCCATCCTTTGCTTCAGCAGCTATTCGTATAGGACTCCAAACAGCAGCCTTCCATCTCCGCTGACTTCCTGCAAGACAGCAAGATCCATCTGTGAAGAAAGCATATTTTTTCTCATTATCTGAGAGATCATTATGTGTGGGGGCTTCCTCAGCACGGGTCACTGTCTTTTCTGGTGGCATTCCGAAGTCTGTACCCTCTGTCCAGTTCGTGATCACTTCCACTATGCCAGGGCAATCGAGGCTCACTGTTCAAGCTCGCTGAGTTATCAGGGAAATCCACTTACTCCAGGTGGCATCAGTTGCATCATGTGGAGATGCGACCTTCCCTTTAAACATCCTGTTCCGGACTGGTAATCTAGGTGCCAGAAGGAGCTGTGACTCTGTACCATTCACTTCTGAAGCAGCTCGAACTCCCTTATAGGCAGAAAGTATTTCCTTTTCTGTTGGAGTGTAATTGGCCTCTGAGCCTTTGTATCCCCCACTGTAAAATTCAAGTGGGCGACCTCGAGATTCCCCTGGTGCTTTTTGCCAGCGGCTCCAGGTGGGGCCATTGTCTCTGGCTGCAGTGTAGAGTACGTTCTTAATCTCTTGTCCAGTTCAGACAGGTCCCAAGGCCATAGCATGGACTACTTCTCATTTTATTTGATCAAAGGTTGTTTGTTGTTCAGGGCCCCATTCAAAACTGTTCTTCTTTCATAGAGGGGTTTCACAGTCTGATTATATCGAGGAATGTGCATTCGCTAAACTCCCACTATACCCAAGAAGGTTT
>WEIS01036043.1:456-10849 GCA_013389965.1 Todus mexicanus
TCAGATTTTAGACAGGTAGATCTTGGAGGCTGTGTTTACTTTTTAGTTATTTACAACTCAAGGGATTTGCTAGAAGTCCTTCCACCATGCTACTAGAATAGGGAGATCTGTTCTCTATCAAGCACAGGCAGCATTAACATTGCTGGTAACGCCTGGATGCCAAACAGACCAGGATTGTCACTCACCAGATGCTGCATCAAAACAGAAGTGAGAGTACTCTCTCCCTCTCAGAATTTAAGAATTTTGTTAGCTATGGTCTTTCTCCAACTAAAGAGCCCCCTGTGGGCTGCGATCCATCACAATCACAGCAGGCAGCCAACCTTTGCTTTCCACAGTAACTTTATTTGCTACTTATGCTCAAAGACACTGTTCTTCTACAGTAACCTTAATATACATACAGAATGATTATTTTCTTTCATATTGTGTCCAACATTTATGGCTCCTTTCTACGTTTCTCACCTGTTTAAATGGTGCCAGGCACCACTGGTAAGGTATATGCAGCAATTTTCTTTAAATGGCTACGTGAATGGGTTTGATCTTCTTCCAAATTTTACTTTGCAATTATTATTCAAAGCAGTGAAACTAGAGATACAAGAAGAATTTATTTAGAAATCAGTTTATCTGAAAGGTATTTGCTTCAACAGATATCTAATGAGAAGAGTGTCTTCAAAGGAGAGGAGTCTATTTCATCACACCTACAGAGCAGAGGAAGAACCGACAGGATGGATTGATATTAGTACTGAGAAGCGCTAGATATTTATATTTTAATGGGAGAGTTAATCTTCACGTACATGCTTCGCAAAGAGCACTTTGAGCTAGACAAGGATGTTTGAGACTATTCAAACCCAGGGTACTCGGAAAGTGTACAACTACAAGCTGGGTCCACTAGCACTGAAACTATACAGAAGGTAACAAGCACAAGTCAATCAGGACCTCCACCTACACAACCAACCTAGCTTTCCAGTGGGAGGTTCTCCAGATCAGCTTTGGTATATTAGAGCCATCAAGAATATGATGTGCAACTGAGTAATACTAAGGTCTTTCATGGGTATAAGCAGAAAGTGAAAACTATTATCACAGATCATTTAAAAGATATTAAAGTCCTAAGTACTGTACAACAACGTGAACAAAGGCATTAGTTAAAATGGATCAAATACAAAACAAGAGTCACACAAAAAACAATGAATACAGAAATAGGCAGAAAAACTTCTTGGAACTGGACCTCTCACACCATTTCCTCTTGGACCTTTTTTTCCAAACAATCTGCAGCCACACAGATCCGACCGGAGCCAACAAGCAGGCATTGTTTTTACAGAGAGCCAACCAAAATCACTGACTACTCCTGTAAGACTGCTGGTAAACATTTCATTACAATAAGCAAGTCGTTGGTCCCTTTCGTAAAGGGTTCACAACTTAGGTCTAAGTTACAATTCCCGTACTATTTAGTACATAGTATATCATTTAGTTACCAAATTGTAATCCTTCCAGTATCAATAAAGCCCCCTGCTTTCTAACTTGCATTTTTATCCCTAAATGATAATGCTTTAATGTATTGTCTTGAATGAAAAACACAAATAAATGGCTTTCTGCCCTATTTTGGAAAATATCAACTCCGTAGAAGACCTCAAGTTCTAAACTACAATACTAAAATGCACCAGTAACATAATTAGTGATAATCATCTGCACATCCCAACTGACAGAGGTAGTTGGAAAAAAACAATTTAAGGGTGTGCACTTCACACCTCTAGCCTCAGAAGCTTGTTCTGCTACCAGCTGCATTACTAAAATGGGACATTGTGGGTGACTGGAACACACGGTTCCAGTAAAAAAAAAATTCAAAAAGCAAGATTCTGTACCATTTTTATCATCTCTACAATGTTGAAATTAAGGAAAACCAAGCAGATATGAGGATGATGGCCATCTAACTCACTTATTCTCATACACACACTTTTTCCCTGATAGGTACCCACAGACATCTATACAAACTCCCTTAGCAGCCAAGCTCCTTGGTAAGTGAACTAGAGAGATCCACTGTTACTCCTTCAATCACCTTAACAGAAACTGTCTTGAATCATTCTTCTAACTCATCAACAAACTTGGTTAAGTCTCCAGCAGGGTCTCTTCTGACACTCAGAGAAGTCTGTTCTACTTAAAGCACAGGCCTAGCTTCCAAACACGGTATGGAAGCTACAGTACAAAACTACCTCAGGCATCATTAAACGAAGTAAAAATGCTACAACAGAGAACTGTACAAATCAAAAAGGTGAGTTTGCAGGGTTTCTTGTAAAAAAAAATTTTAAATCTGATCTTCTGGTTAGACCTTTCTGAGTTTCTTACAGTGATCACAGGCTTACAGTGATCTCTTCATGAGCGCTAGATAAGATGAGAATAATTACCCTTACATAAAAAGAGAATAATTACACTGGATTCTTTTGCAAGGTGCTTTGAGACCTACTAATGAAAAGCACTGTTAAAAGCTATGCGTTATAAGTATGCTTAATAATTACATAAAACAAGCACAACATTTTCTAGAGGCTAGCTATTAAAAAAAAAAAGCTCCTAATTTTATTTGAAAATTCAGCTGAACCAATCATTTTTTTTGGCGAGAAAAAAAGGATCCAGTGAGCTCAGAAAAGTTGCACTGCAACAGTTTTCTTGGTATAAGCTTACAACAGAACCATTTAAATCTACTCATCAACTTACTGAAGCAAACGTATTGAATACTTTAAACCGTCCATCAAAAGCTCATTATTTCACAGAATCACAGGTTGGGAGGTACCTCTGGAGATCACCTAGTAAAGCCCCCTGCCAAAGCAGGTTCACCCAGAGCCCGTTGCACAGGATCACGTCCAGGCAGGTTCTGACTGTCTCCAGAAAAGAAGCCTCCACCAACCACTCTGGGCAGCCTGCTTCAGGGCTCCATAACCCTCTCAGTAAAGAAGTTTTTCCTCATGTTTAGGTGGAACTTCCTGTGTTCTAGTTTGTGCCCACTGCCCCTCGGTGCTGGGCACCACTGAAAAGTCTGGCCTATCCTCTTGACACCCACCCTTTAGATATTTATGAGGCCCTCTCTCTCAGTTTTCTCCAGGCTGAACAGAGCCAGGTCTCGGTCTTTCCTCAAAAGAGATGCTCCAGTCAAAGTCAGTAGGGTTTTTACAGAATAGTGACATATGTTAAGGGCGTTAGAATAAACATCTGTTGAATAGGTGAGAACAAATTCCGCAGTCTGCTGTTAGCAGCAGTGATGTCTTGTCCAAAAAAAAAAAAAGCCATCCTTCCATGTAAGTAATTCATAACAGTTACAGTTGTCACTTTTCTATGCTATTTTCATCTTATAAATATCTATCTATACACACACACACACATACACCAACCCACCACCTCCTTTCAGCCCCCAAGAAACTGCTAATGACCTTCTTAAAAAATTCCACTGGGGGTGTGGGGGGATATGCAGTTTTTGGAAATAGCTCTGCTTCACTTGACATTCACATTGCCTGTGAAAAATGAGGCCCACTCGTGGAAACACTCCTTATAAGAGCAATCAGGTTAGGAGCTCCTGGCATGAACCTATTTCTTGAATTAGGATTGCAGGATCAAGCTGATAGCAGAATCGTGGTGATCCCTAGGGATACTGGCTATTACAAAAAGATCTATAATGGTATTATTGAAATATTTTTACCTGAAATCTTGACGTAATGAGAAATCTGTTTAATTACTAAGCCTTTTCTTTTTATACATGCTAACTCTTTAAGCTTAAATAGAAATAATGAAGCGTTAGTGGTTCATATTCATATAATCATCTTCAAAACTGTTAACATTGTATTACAGTAAAACGCTCACCATTTTGAGCAAGTTCTTACTATACCGGATTTTACAAGAAAGGGGTTTTTTTCGTTTCAAGATTAAATTTTGCAAATTATTTGTTAAAACGCTCACTAAGAATCAATTTTATTACTTACAGCTCCCATACACATAGAAAATATCTGTTGCAAGCACCCTTTACCTATTTAAAACACAATACGTTGCTCACGAATTGGTAACCCTTGGACAGGTAAATTTCATCCTGGCAAAATGAAACCGCCTATGACAACGACTAGTCCAATTTTATTGTTTTAAAGAAGGCAAAGAAGAAAAAAACTTTGGCCTTTGTCTTGTTCTTCTTTGAAAACACGTATAACCGAGTCATTGATGAAAAAAAGGGCTCTTAAATTACTGAAAAATCACATCTGACTTCGGAAGTCCCTTAACCTCAAATTGCTGGAGGCCTGGCTGGTTTCCCACAGCTTCCCAGCACGTTCGCCCTGTTGTTATGGTGCTTCCTAAGCGTCTGCGATGTGCCCCTTGCACAAACCGGGACCTAAACCAGACGGACCTTTGATCTGATCCCGTGCAGCTGATCAGACCCCGTGCAGCTGATCAGATCCCACACAGCAGACCTGATCCCACACAGCAGATCTGATCCCGTACAGCTGACCAGACCCCGTACAGCTGACCAGACCCCGTACAGCTGAACAGACCCCGTACAGCTGAACAGACCCCGTACAGCTGAACAGACCCCGTACAGCTGAACAGACCCCGTCCGTACAGCTGCCTGAATCGCAGGTTTTACCGTTTATGCCCAATTGAAGCACGGAACGGGCAAACGATCCCTGCACTTTCCCGGGGACCTGTGGCAAGGCGCGGTGCCCCAGCCCGTCCTCTCGCACACACGCACCGGGGCCAGCACCCCCCACAAAAGGAGGCGCCGCCGGAGTTGCGCTCGCCGGGCCGATTTTTTTACCGTATCCCCTCCTCCCCCGGGGGAAGGCGGAGGCGCAGGGAGGGGGGGAAATGCAGACAGAAAAAAAAAACAAAACACACCCCCGACAGGAGAACAGGCAAAGGCAGGAGCCGCCGCGGCGCTACAGGCGGAGGGAGGGTCACAGGTGATGCCGGCCCGGCCGCTCCCGCAAACAAAAGCACAACAGCCCGGGAGCCGCCCGGCACGGCACGGTACGGTACGGTCAGGCCCGGTATGGCATGGCACAGCACAGCCCAGCACAGCACAGCCCGGTATGGCACAGCCCGGTATGGCTCGGCACGGCACAGCCCGGCACGGNCACCGCTACCGGCGGCGGCGGCGGCGGCTGGGCCCGGCTCCCCCGCCACGTGACCCTGGCCACGTGACCGCCACACTTCCCCGGGCCCGGCCCCGCCTCTCCCGCCTGGGTTAGAAATGGCGGGGAGGGGAATGCGGGGCGGGGGGGAAGGATGGGTTTGGTAACCAAGCGCCTGGAGCTGGCGTTTCCCTTTGCCCTCCTACCTTCAGGGAAGGAAAAAGGGGAAGAAGTTGATGCCCAGAGCTGGGGCAGCCAGTCCCGTCGTGTACCTCGCAGCCGAAATCACGGGCACGGGCACCGCTACGTCCCTGTTTTTTGACTTCATTTTCCCTTTGCTGTGGGTCTTGGTTGTTTAGTGCCCCATGCTAAGCGTAACCTTTGCTCCCAGAAAATAAGGTTTACAATACGGCGTCTTGTGGGAGAGAATGACTTCATCCCCCCAGATTTGGCAATTTCGGGACACAATCCAGAGATACCAAACTCTACGAGACCTGAGGGAGCGTCAGTTAAAAGGGATTTGTTTTGCAAACAAGCTCCGAAGCTATATTCTGGTACCACATCCAGTGTACATTCCCTTTCTTCAGAAAGGAGCCGATGAAAACCCTAAACATAAGAAGCGCAGAGCACTTAGTGGTTTAAGGAACCCAGGAACGAACTGCAACTATCAGCTCTAAAAAAGCCATCTAAAGAACAGTACATGGGGAGCAGGAAGCAAAAAGGCCCGATCCCCTGCTCGCTTTAGTAATCAAAACTTAACTGACCATTTCAGAAACTAAAAAGATAAATATTTTGCACACAATTCGCCAAAGCTCCATGAGGATTTTTTCTTACAACCTATTGGAAGAAGGGGCCAACGTTATGCCAGGGCACCAGCTAGGTCTGCGGGAACCTGGGAGACTGAAGCCTGAGATAATCTGTTACAGCTAAGTTTTTATCTGTTAGTTATGAAACCTAGTTAGCTAGATTTCATCTGTTAATAGAATCCTCATTTGGAAAAAAGTTGCTTTTTTTTTAATTGAAAATTGTCGGTTGCACTACACTGGCTAAACCCCTGGGCATCTTGGAAAGGTAGAGTAACAGCCCTGTAGTTGAAGTGCAATAAAAAGTTATCAGGGCATCCTTTAGATGGCATTAGGGCTCCATTTCTGGGTGCATTACAGCAGTTATTATCAGTTGTTATCCATTTTGGGGAATTTCAGGAACGTGACTCGCAGGTCACCGTTTTGGGGAGTCTCAGGACCCTGATCCCACAGGTCAACATTTTTGCGCATCTAGGATCAAAATTTTTGTGCGTGTCTCAGGACGCTGACCTGCGGGTCACTGATTTTTGGTGTCTCGGCACCACGACCCATGGCTCAACGTTTCTGCACCGAGCTCAAGGGACATCACAGATCTTACCACATCAAGCTCAGGATATAATGCTGAGGGACCAAGGCGGCAAGGAAGTTGTTCCACACGACACCATTCATCTTCCTGTATCACCCTTACACATTACCGAGTTCCTTTTTTTGGGATAGGGCCAAACAACTACCTCCCGACAGAAAACTGCAAATGCGTTACTCGTTTCATTTTGCTTTTGCTTTACCCAATAAAGAGAATTTTATTAACATATGAGTTTTCTTATTCTTGTGATTTGCTCACTAGTCGTGGCCAGGCGAGGGCACAGCAGCAATCATGTAGCGCTTCATCATTTTCCAGTGTTAAACCATGGCATTGATTTATTTAGTTTTTTTCCCTAATTTCTACTTTTTTCTTTTAATGTCTTTTTCAGATTTTTATTTGTCTCCTTTGAGCTAGTTTTATGTCCCTTTAAGTTTATTTTTTCCTCTTCTGCCTTGCACTGTCTTGCTTTTTGAATTTTCTTTCCGTGTCTAATTTTACAAGTGTTCTATCTCCATTTTTTAATCTTTTCTTTGTCACATCCCTTGCTGGTTTTTATTTTTGCCTTGTCTCATCTTTTTTCATTTTTTTCTTCATTGAGAGACTTTCAACAGTCTCCTTTCCACACTTTCTTTTCTGCAGAACATCATTCGTACCCCTCTCGGTTAGTCCAAACATATCCTCAGATCCTCCGTCTTCCCTGATGTAGCATTTCTGTCCCATTCCACACCTCAGCTCCACCAGGCTGGTGTCTCACTCAGGACATCCTGTCTCAGCTTCAAAGCTCTACCCAGTAGCTTTTTGGCTTTGAGCTGCCTTCTGTCTGTATGGCGGCCTTTGCGCCGCTCTTTTTGTCACGACGCTCCCCTTCTTTGCGTTCTGCAGCCATCCTTTAACTCTGAGGCAAGCTTTGTGTCTTTCTTATTCGGAGAGTGTTCTTCCTCAGGCTGTCATTTTTGCCTCAGAGCACTCCTACCTTCTCCTCTGTTCCATCACTTGAGGACATCTGTTCTCTGTTCAGATCCCTCCCAAGTCTATCCTTTAGATGGCAATCCTTCCGTCTCCTACACTCACAAAATCCATTCCGCCAGAGCTTGCTCCCATCACAACACCTCCCGAGACCGTTTCTGTGCGTCATGGTCCCCTTTGAGGTGCACCGCCATCTCTATCTGATTTTTGACAGAACCCTTCATCAGGCTTTCTCTACATTTCAGAGCTTTCTCAGCTTACCATCATCTCAGACCTCTCCATTCGGTCACTCATCGCCAAGGGCAACCATACGTCACCTGGACACCTCATCAAGTTTTGCATCATGTCCCAGCACCTTCCGTCGGCACACCACCCAAGGCCATCTTCACATACTGCGGCCCTCTTCTGGATTTCGTAGCCTACTTGGAGCCATTCTCACTCCCAGAGAGCATTTCCGGACACCACCTTTCATCTCCAGAACAGCCTTGCCATCTTCTATTCTAGCTAGGCTACCTCTGTGGAGTTCCTGGTCTCCTGAGGACAGGTGTAGTCCATCACTATCCCCATTGGACTTCTTTGCGTTCTTGGGCTTTCTTTAGTTCATCTCTGTCAGCACCCCTCTGCTACCATCAGCGTGCTTGTTGAGGTCTGCAATGTTCCCCGCAGTATGCTTTTAGCTCTGTAAACCCCCTCTGGAGTAATTTTGCTGCAATTGTATTCCTCCTAAGGGCTCAGTTCCCAAAAACCAGCATTTGTTTTATTTGTTGTGCCATCTAGGTTGGCTCCCGAGACCTTCCTCAAATTCCACAGCATTACATTAGGGCTTTATGTATCTTTAAATGTCTTACCCCACAAGCTTTTCACGACCCCTACGCTCCCCATCACTGCCCCTTCCCGGCCACCTTCTTTGTGCACCGGAGTCCAGTTTTAGATTCATAGCGGACTTTGATCTGCTCTCATCCCCTCAGAAATCCATTCTTGGGATTGTGCCTCAGAGCACTCTTACCCTTCTCTCTGCCGTCTAGAGCACCTCCATTCCATCTCCTGTCTCCCAAGGACATCTGTTCTCTGAGTCTCCTGCAGACTTCTTCCTCATATCCCTGAGCCTTCTTTGTCATCTTTGGCCCAGTTGGGACGCCTCTAAGGGTGTCACAATGCCTATCGAGGCCTTAGAGTTTGCCCTTAACACACTCTTAGCTTTGTAGCGGACCTCACACCTGTCTTGTTCCCCCGAAGCCTTCCCAAGTCCATAGCTGTGACCCAGCTAGGTCATTCTGTCCTCTCTTCCCTCCTGCTGCATTTCTGTTAGTTTCCAGGCCATTTGAGGGCACGTTTATGCAATTCAGCACCCTCTGCCTTTAATCATTGGGTCCCTAACCCTTTTTATGTCTCTTCAGCTCCCTCAGGAACTTTATTTTCGTCAAGCTCTCAGCTTTGTCCTTATGCCCCTTGTGGTGTTGTTCAATTTCAGAATTAACGGGAAATACTAATTACAAGTCTAAAATACGCTTCCTCCTCATTCCTATCTCCGCTTTCGCTCTCCTACCTCACCCCTTTGAAACATCAGGAAGAGAACACACAAAACACTAACAGATTCTAGAGGTTTGCTTAATATGTTCACCTCTCGCTACTGACAGTTCACCAGCTATGCCAACATTGCAAAAATGTGCAATGCTTTCTCATCTGCAAATGATCTCTTCACAGCCTCAAGTTTATTCATTGTTCTGCATGTCCTGTAATTTACAATTGGGTCCACCTTTTCTGTAATAGAAAAGTGAGCAACTGTATGGCTCTGACAGCCAACTCCTTCAATCTATAGTCATCCAGAAATTTTGCTTTCTTTTTCTTTCCTGAGGGGCTAGTTTGGTGGCTAATCAATTACCTGCCGGTTTTGGTGCTGGGTGGGTTTTCCTCCGTGACTTCGAGCACATTCCTGCTTGGGTATTGAGTCTGTTTTTCTTTTGGTAAAAGAAAAGTATTTATTTGAAAACGAGGTTTCTTCCAGGAACCTTATACTTGTTGTTACTAGATGTTACTCCATCTAGAACTGCTCAAGCACAAAAGCTAAAAGCTAACAATAACACTCTGAAGTTTCCACTTTTTAAATTTGTTCACTGGATAGCAATTTTAACTGCAGAATGGAAACAGACTATAATTTGTTAATTATGGCTACAGAATCAGAGCAGAGAAAAATAATTTTTCTGTCTACATGAAAAATATGATCAACTAATATCCAAAGTAAGAGATGTTGGGGTTTTTCCCTTCTCATATTAAAACTTAGCTGGTAAGTGTCATGGAGTTTTTCTTTGTTTAGGAAACACACTGAATTTTGTCTTTATAAAGGTATAAATGAACAAAACTATTCACTTTTGGAGGTAATCAGCAGAAAAACATTTCTATATATCTCATTTCTATGTACTATTAGCAACACCATAGGGATATAGACCCAGAAAACCCCAGTGCAGACTGAAATACAGGAAGATTGAATAGTTGTGTGCCTCTTCCATACAGTATGGTGCATGTGCTCTGAGGAACAGGTATCCTAACATCACATGAATTTTGTGTGATTAGGAAACAAATAGGAAAAAAAAATCTTCATTAAAGTTACTTTCAACTGTATCAACAATGCCTTCCTGTGATTTACGATCATTGAAAATGATAACTAAACACAGAGCAACTTCTCATTTCTAGTCGTGTGGAGAGACATAGACCTATCAGTAACATCTGAAGGGAAGACCACATTCCAGACGCATCATTTTAGTGTAAAAGGACTGTGCACGTAAGCATAGGAAGAAAACATTGGATAAATAAACATCGAAGAAATTTCAGAGCTAAAGATGTTTCATTCCAAAATCTCATACTGCAAATATCTTCCTAGAAGGATCCTTTGAAGCTGAATGTTCATCTCCAGCTGAAAGCATTTCCAGAAAGATCTTAATGTTTCA
>WEIS01036044.1:0-10505 GCA_013389965.1 Todus mexicanus
AACCTCTACTCATCTGTCAAATATTACTTCCTTTTAAATTCATCTTAAGTGTTAGAACTGTGGTCTACCTACTCAAGACAGTCTTAACCTTCCAGCATTTCTTGCTAGCTCTTTGTGTTCTGTTCAGTGGAATAAAGCAGTTCTCTTACAAGCACATGGTACAAGAAGCTAAGCTAAACTAGGAAAACGCCTTGCATGGAACAGGAAGAAAAATTAAATTAAATTAAATACAAAAATGAATGGGAAGAGGTTCAACTATAATATTATTCTATGTTGGCAAAGGCTAGGTTCTTCAAAGAGGCCTATGGTGAAGTTTGGAAAAAAAAAGGTAAAATTATTAATGGTATTTGATATTTGCTACGCTTCATGAATTAGATGTACAACTGAGATTTTATTAATGGTGGGAAAGGCAAATAAAAGGTTAGTGGATTATTGGACTTTTAATCTAAATTCACATTTTAAGAAATACATCTGAATGATTAAGATCACATCAGATGATACAGCTGCACCCTCTGTTACAAATGGTATTGCAATCCATGTAATATCCTATGCAACTTCTGTGGCTGGCCCATGTTAGAATCCAATCTGAAATAGGACTCAAATATGACTGCAATATATTTATGCCATTAAAGAGACATAAAGAGTCATGAGTGTAAATGGAACACAATTGAAATACAACATTTGTAACTATACTAGTGAAGATGACATCTGTTATTGGGATAAAGCATGCCCAATTGTTACTGTCATGGAGAAAGTATGTTCCTTGAAACATACTGGTAAGGCAATTCCTGAAGAACCTTAACATGCAGCACAGGCATGCTCTGAGCAGAGCACAAGGTACCATGATCCAGCTGCTGTTCACTTCCCTCCTTAAATCACATTACCTTAGAGAAGAATATGAAAGAAAAGTTCAGTAACACCATTGCTCTGGAAGTCACAGAATGTGTAGCAATAGTACAGACGTTAATAAAAACGGAATAGTGATATAAAGCTATGGGGTTGAGGGTGTTAGGGATGCGTGCAAACTATCATACTTTTGTTCCCAGGAGAACCAAGTTACTGTAGTCCCCTTACTGTCCTAAGAAAAAGCTGTATATAAACATGGGAGATAGGATCTGTTGGCAGGCACACCATTAGAGCATTTGACAAAAAGAACAATGGAACAAAGTTCAAAGCTTGATTATGTATCTGCCAGTCTGACTTTTAAGAGCAGAAGAAAACAAGAACACGTACTGTCAGACAAAAGAGCTTAATAAGACTGCCTGAGTGAGATACTGGTCACGATCCAATTTTGAAGAAAGTGAACAGTTATTGCCATGTAATACTCAAGGCTGCATTTTTTCAAGCAGGTGCAAGTTAGTTACACCTTTCTTTTTGAAAATCTTTTTGAGATGATGATTCCTGAAATATTTTCATATGTATAAATATGTATGTATATAATACATGTATTTATGCATGCATCTGTATAAAACAATTTTTAAAGCCTTAAAGGTCATTTACAGGCTTTTTAAGTCCCAATAAAATGACCAGAACCTGTCTGGTCCTGTCTGAACCTGGCTTCAAATGAACATTATAGAAACTCTTAAGATTTATTGCATATGCAAAAAAAATTTAATAAATTTATTTCAGAGGCAGTTAATGACATAGAGGCCAAAAGTGTCCCCTGAAACAAATTATCTATAGAAAAGTCCACCTTGTTTGGAAAAATAGCTGTTAACACAACCACAGTGTTTCTACAGCTATTGCCCTAAGGCAGTCTGATAGGTTACAGCCAGCCTAGGTGAATGTCAATATTAAAATTCCTTTTATATTACACTGGTTACTTGACATATCAGCTTGTGACATGTCGTGAAGCTTGATCTGTTTATGCTGCTGCTGAGAACCAACTATTTAGTTTTATAACTTCTAAAACCCTATTAGGCTCAATCCAGGGACTTACCAAAAGGCAGCTGCTTACTAAGGCTCAAATCTATATTTAGTGCTGCGAAATCAGAGGACTATGCTAGCAAATCTGTTGCGGTGGTCTGACTCATTTCTCAGTGAAAATGTGGGAAATCACTTCAACCCAAAGCAATAACATACAGAAGCCATGAATGCAGTGAGTCCCTGCCAGCAGGCAGTAAGTCCCTTAAGGACTCTTGTAGGCTAGCTAAAATTAGAGCCTTCCTCAAGCTTCAGGGGTTAGGGTCTGTACTGCAAAGAGATGTGCATTAATTGTCTCAAAAGTTTCTTGATGGCTTTTTCCTCTGCTAAGGGAAACGAGCTGAGAATGTAATTTACACCATCTATTATATATTCATATTATTCAGGTTACTGTCCTTTGATTGAAGATGATATATGGGTAGTTCTTGTAAAAATACTTCAAAATGAGTGAGGCATGTTAAAGAATAGAATAGTCTCAGCTGGAAGAGACGTACAATAATCATCTAGTCCAGCTGCATGATGGATTCAGGTCTGACTAAGTTAAGGCATGTTGTTAAGGGCACTAAGTGCCTCTTAAACAATGACAGGCTTGGGGCGTTGACTACCTCTCTGGAAAGAGAGTTCTGCTGTTTGACCATCCTCTTGGCATAGAAATGATTCCTTATTTCCAGTCTGAACCTCCCCTGAGTCACCTTTGAGCCTTTCTCACACATCCTGTCACTGAATACCAGGGAGAAGAGCTCAGCACCTCCCTCTCCACTTCACCTACTTGGGAAACTGTAGAGACCAATGAAGCCAGCCTCCTTTTCTCCAAACTACACAAGTCCAGAGTCCTTAGCTACTCCTCACAGAACATTCTTTCCAGCTCTTTCACCATCTTTATTGCCCTCCTCTAGACGTATTTGAGAACCTTCACAACATTCTTAATATGAGGGTCCCAGAACTGCACACAGTACTCAAGATGAGGTAGCACCAATGCTGAATACAGTAGGATAATCACCTTTTGAGCAGCTGGTTGCACTGTTTGATGTGCTCCAGGATGCAGTGTGCCCTCTTGGCTGCTGGGGGACAGTCCTGACTCATATTGAGCCTGCTGCTGACCACACCTCCAGATCCCTTTCTGCAAGGGCTGCTGTCCAGCCACTCCTCTCTCAATTTATACTTTATAATTCCTAGCATTACTCCATCCAAAGTGCAGAATCTGGCATTTCAACTTTTTAAATTTCATCTCATTAATCATTGCCTAATTCTTCGATCTATCTAGATTCCTCTGCAAGGCCTCCTGTACCTCAGGAGAGTCAATAGCACCTCTCAATTTGGCATCATGAGAAAAATTGCTAATAGTGCATTCAGCTTCTGCATCCACACCATTAATAAATATATTGAACAGAACTGGCCCTAACTGAACACTGAGAAACACTGCTGGTGGCCAGTTACCAGTCACATGCAGCTGTATTTATTACAACCCTTTGAGCTCTTCCCTTCAGCTAGTTTTTCAACTGGTGCACCATGAATCCGCTCACACAGAGGTTCTCCATCACATTGTCTCTAACAATAAGCCCGATCAAACCTCTCCCTTACATGTAGTGTGATACCTCCACCGTATCTGCCCTGCCTATCCCTCAATGAGCATCCTGCAACCCCTCATACCAGAATTCCAATCATAGGGCTCACTCCACCTAGGCTTATTAATACCAATTAAGTCATAGCTCTGGGAGCTGACTAGTGATTCCAATTCATCATGTTTGTTTCTCATGCTTTGTGCATTGGCATTCCAAGTATTTCAGAACTACACACACTGCACATTGCTACATGAGATGAATTTGATGAATGTACTGAATGTTTATTTTTTGAAAAATCAATTTTACATATAGACAAAAACATATTTTTACTATTTCTCATTACTTTAAAGAGTTGATAGCCTTACCTCTTTAGAAAAGCATCATTCAAGAAACATCATCTATTAGTTGCAGACTTGAGGCATATCATTTCATATTTTATACATTCACTCTAGAGTTCGCAAGAGTTGTGTTGGTTTTACTAATTTTCTCATGTTCTCATGTTTCCTTACTTTGACTGTTTTGCAGACAAGGAGTATTTTATCTTCTGCTTTTTGAAGTTCTAAAGAATATTCTTTCAGAGTCCTCTCAATACAGAAAATGTTTCTTACATGCAGATATCTCTGGAAATTCCAGATAGGGCTGTGAAAAGAGACATTTCAAGGGAGCAGGAAGGCATTTTACCTTTTAGTTCAGATTCAGTCAGCTTCTGTGGAGATTTGTCTTCCCATGTATTGGGAACAAAACCCTCAATGCAGTCTGAGTTTCCAGCTATTTCACAGGCTACTTACAGTGTTGACTACGATTTGATGTAAATAAGGAGGTAAAGTTGAGCACCATATGATTTAGTAGTCAATATCTACTTTTATAAATAGATAGTCCCGACATGATATTTTGGACTTGAGACTTCATATCTTACAGCTATTTGATGAAACAATGTACCTTGGTGTCATGTTTGCTATGGTCTTTTCTGAGAAATAACACGTTTAAAGCAGGTTCTGGTATCAACCCTTTTATCAGTGCAGTTACTTAGTCATTTTACTTATTAAAATAGAATAGCTTATCACGCTATTGAAACAAGCAAGAAAAAAAGGTAGGTTTCATGGCTCTTTGAAATTATATGCTGAAAATAGTATTTTTATATTTACTCAGCAAAACTTTTTTAGCATGCAAATCAATGCATTTCTTAGAGTAAATGCAGAGCCAGATGTTTCATCTTGTACTTTTGAGCTTTTGATATTTTCTAGATGAGCAAACAAAATAATTTTCAAGGTATATCTAAGTGATAAAGGCAGGTCGATGAAGATGTTACTGCAGATGTTAAGAGCAAAATGCAGTTCTTTATGAGGATTGTTAAGAAAAGTCAACTGCTTGAATGTGAGATATTTAAACATTACTCAGGTATGAGAATTTTTATAAAATACTCTACCAATAAAAGCTCTGCCTCATTTATGAAACATTAAAAGCACACAATATAAGAAGGCTGATATAAAAAGTGGCATAGGCATAGAGATAGGGACTTGAGTTTGAGGCTTAGTCTATGATTAGCATAACTTAAATAGGAAGAAATTAAGTAACTGAGAACATATGTGGCAGTACACTTACGTGAATGCCTGTTGCTATTGCTGTCAAAGACATCAAAGGAAAATGATAAATATATACCAATGACCAGGACATTCATTATAGGTGATTACTTGCTTTATGAGCAGTTATGCATGGTGTGTATTCATATGGAACTGTGCTGAATTGCAGTTAATAGTAGAAAAGGAGACATTTAAGTGCAGATTTAATGATCTTCAGACTGAGTCTATATCATAAATCAGGCTGAACTCTGTAAATATTCCTACTTCAAGTATCTAATATATTACTGTATTGTATGAGGTAGTATATCTCAAATTAGTTTTGATTTGGTTTGTATTAAAATAGAGAATATTTAGTGTTCTCCTTAAAAAGAGTTTAGAAAAGTAAATACTTATATTTTAACCAGGACTTGGAAAGTGATTAAAAAGAGGAAGAAAAAAAAATCTATCCCATGTTATTAATTCATTAATATTTAATAATTAAATAATTAGTAAATTAGTAATAAGTGATTTGTCATTTGTTTGTGTAGATTAGTGTGTTTCCACTAACTCCAAGTTTTCCTCTGCATCCATGCATGTGTACGTAAATATGTATCCATTATATAAGTCCCTTTGCAAGGTAGAGATGTAAGAGTTTGTATTACTCATGGTGTCGCACACTTTAAGAATGAAATTTCTTCTGAAAGTCTATTCATTCTTTTTTATACTTGAATTAAATGTTTTTCTTGTCAAAGACCTAGTATTTGGCTTGGTATGAAAATTCTAAATTTTGGACAGGTTAGATTTGATCAGTGTAATTTATTCTTATCTACACCTGGATTACTAATGGAGAGATATTTGGTCAAGAAAAGATTTTTCTAAAAGCATTAATCTAAATCAGAGGTGAGAAGACCTTTGCTGCTTAAATTTGGGGTGATTTATGAATCCATCAGTAAAAACTGTAAATGTATTTTTAAAATGCAGCACATAATTAGTATCTATAAACTTCACTGTAAATCAGGTACTAAAACAACCAAATAGGATTCACCTCACCATCTGCATATATACAATTTTACATATTAATAGATTTTTCTCCTATGATAGTGGGAAGAAAGGACATAAAGGGAAACTGAAGGACTTGAGTGTGGACTTTGTTAAAGAAGCTACTTCTTATGACTTCATTGAATCATGTATAGGTCTTTAACTAATAATAGTTATCATGAGTTGTGGGAATTATTAGAAAAGACGGCCTCAGATCACTGTTCAGATTAGAGGCATGTGAGCTATGAGGAAGGATATGCTTATGGTTTTTAAACTAGTAATTAGCAAGCAAAGCAATCAGGGTAAAAAAAAAAAAAGTTAAACTGAATATTAAACCCCAGAGATTTCTAGATATTATAAATATGCTAGGTTGTCTTCTGAGCTTGCAGAAAAAGGAGGATGGCATTTTTGTCTTTCATGAAAGTGAATGTTTGAGGAGTGTCCTGGTTTGGGTTAGAACAGAACAATTCTGTTCTATGATTTTTATTTTTCAGCTAAGTCTGTCTGAAGTTANTTGAGAGTGTCTTGAGCTAAACTGGAAATGTAATCAGATTCAGAATGTATAAAACTAAATATACATCATCATTTTGTTATATAAAAATTTTTAGTTTTTCAAATCAATGAAATGAGTCAAAATATAATTTTTGCTGTGTGGCATACATAGTGTTTAGCTTGTGAGGCTAATTAATACTATTCATGAAATCATGAATTTTTTTATAGAAGGAACGAAATAGTATGTTTTTTTGAAAAGAAAGCATTTTCACAAAAATTTGTAATGCCATAGGAAAAGCAGTTTGCCTTGTTTAAAACAAAAAGTAAATAAATGCAAGCCTCTGTTGTTTTTCTTTCTAGCACTTTGGAAAACGGTGGGCAGCTATTTGCAGATGGACGGAAGACCGATGGGTCCTTCTGCAAGATATTCTTCGCAAATGGCAGCACTTTGCAGAAGAGCAAGTGAGTAGTTTTAGCAGTTACAAATTAAAATGTTCTTCAAAAAATTGTCCTAGGAGAGGCCTGACTGAAGTCTTTCCATTCTCTCAAATTTTCTTCCAGTGCTTTTTTGATGCATGGCTGACTGAGAAAGAGGATGCTGTGAGCAAAATTAATACAACTGGCTTTAAAGATCAAAGTGAAATGCTGACCAATCTACATAAATTAGCTGTACGTATTTTTCATTCTCCTATCTTATGTCGAACATCTTTATTTGTGAGTCTGAGTGCGTGTGACTTCATTCCACTCTTGGGCAGTATGGCTTCACAGAAAAACTGTCATACCTTGAGAATGGATGTTGTTTCACATATGTGGAACAGGTTGGTCCATGGCCTTACTGGTAAAGGAACCAATAGGTTCAGATGTATTATTTTTATTGATAAAAATACCATGATATTTCTGAAGTTTAAGTAACTCTCATGTTTTTAAAATTTACTATATTTTATCCTCATATATACAATTGTATAAGTTTTTTAATGAAAAATTAAAATTCTTACAGCTTGGTTGTTTCATTCATAAATGCCTTAGAGCTGGTCCAGAATTAGTGGTAAATGTCGCTCTTGATTCATAGAATGACTAAGAAGTTAATGATTTTTTTTTTTTTTCAAAATTCAAGACACCAAATGGGCTTGTTACCATAATCATGAAACACTGTGATTCTTATGCTACCATACTTTTTTTTCCCTCTTCTCTCTCATTTTTGCCTCTAGCTGTAGGGGCTAATAAATAACATATATTTAGAAATATAGGCTTGGGTTTTGATTAAAGAATACTTAGGATTCAGGCAACTTTGTAAGTGAAAGGCATCTTCATGTAGTCAGTTGCCTCAGTGTGTATGCTTCTTGAAAATTCTAGTAATCTAATGTGTAAGCAATCTTGAAATTGACTTCAAGCCAGACTTTTATTAATGCATAATGAATCAGAGGCAACTCAAGATGCTTTAAAGACGCTTCATGAAGAAAAGTTTATGGCAAGAAATCAGATTTATTCAAGAAATTGGTACTTGTGGATTTTGGTGGGTTGATGGAGGAGATAGGAACTGAGGGTTAAATTTTTTATTGAAAATAGTGAAGTAGCAATCTATTGATGGTTTGAAAGTGTTAAGCAGTTTCCATACCATTCAGTATGATGTTAAGCAGGACATACATTCCATTAGTCGTATTTTCTTTTTTTTTTTTTTAATTAAATGAATACACATCCTTATGAAGTTAATTATGTTACCAGCCTATATTGTTAAGCATTATTCTTAGGAAAGCATTGTGATCTGTCATGAAACTGAGTGTTTGAATACCGCAGTAAACAAAGTGATTCTTCCATCCCTCTGAACCTTAGCAAGAATCACGTCAACATTGACAGAACAGTCAGGGTTTATTAATAGCAAATTAATATTTTTTTTGCACATGAATAACTTCAATGTTTTTAGAAACAACTGATCCATAATGGAAAAGTTTAGATATTTAAATGTTGATGATATGGTGGAGAAACACTGCCTCTTTAGTCTCTTTCTTTTGTAGCAGAAAAATATTTTCTACTTTTATAATTCCTCCATCAGGTTTTAGACCAAGTAGCAGTCATCTCCAAATTCCAGTGGTTATGTATTTTTTACTTTCACATAATGCCAAATTGCCAGGAGTTTTGTGGATCAAGATTTACTATTTTAGTCTTCGCTGAATCATGTGGGATTTGTATTAATGATTTACCCACGGGAAAATTCTTATTAGGGAATATATTCTTCCACTCTTGGACTGGCTTTTAGGAATAGGGAATAATGGAATCATGGTATTCTGATTTTGACATGCAAATCATGCCCATTTTTTGGCATATGTTATTTTGAAAGTAGAGATGCTGTCACAAAAAATTGCCTTCGTAATTAAACTAGCTTGCTTCAGAATTGTAAAGGTGAGTCTGTGATAAACATACAGTCTTTTACTTTTTTTTAATGAAAATGTTTATATTCTTAACAGTATGATAGCTTGGTCCTTTGGTTGTCTAATCATTTCCAGCAGCAAGTTTGAGTATTAGTTTGTTCTGTTAGATCTTAAGAATCTTAGGGGTTTTATCATGATATGGTTTAAGAGCTTCCAGCCTATTTTTCCTGTCTCTCTTACATGCACAACTTGGCAAGATTAAGGTCATGTCCTTTAGCCAGATTTCACTCTCTTAAGCCTGAAGAAAATTTCTGAAGGTATTTTATTAAACCATTTATCATTATGACTGCTTATTTGAAATTCTACAACACTCCTACAAGGTCCTGAGCCTTCTAAAGTGACTGAAGTGAAATAAATTTAGGGCAATGCTGTTCACAGTATGAAAAAATATTGACTCTTACATCACACAGTAAAAAAAAGAAAGTAAAATAAGTGAGAGCATCTGGTGTTTTGCATGCATATTTGCAATTCAGGATATTTCTGAAGAAATGAGAATGTAACTACTGCTTGTTGCTGCAGAAATACACCAGTGTCTTCTCCACAGTAATTTTACCACGTTTCTCAAGTGAGAGGAAATACACTGTTAATTTTAGTTAAATCAGGATTCTTGATTTACACTATTACCGCTTAAAAATTATCTTTCATTTACTGACATTTGATAAACTTATACGCATATATTTCCAGACAGTAATAAAGATTCTGACAAATATTATTTCTCCATAAATTCTTTCTCTTATGTAATTCTACCAAACTGAGAGAAGGAAGGAGGTTAAAAAATATATTAAAAAAACTATGGAAATTACACTGATATTCAATTTGGTGTCAGAATAACATACAGAGGTTGGGATACACTCTGGGCAGTCAAAGACAAAATGTTTTGGAATTTGTCTAACAGAACAGAGATTTGAGATGTCAAAAGTTTATGACGCTGTGGTGTGTTAGCCTTGGCTGACTATGGGGTGCCACTCTCCAATACCTCAGCAAGGTAGGGCAGAAAATAAGATGAAAAGCTCATTAATCAAGATGAGGATAGGGAGATCACTCAGCAATTACTGCAGGGCTGTTTCTCTCACATTTTTCTCGCTCCTGTCTCTCACAGCTGCTGTGCAGCATTTTTTACCTTTTCTTAACAATATTATCACAGAGGCATCACTGAAGACACTGATGAGCTCAGCTTTGAGCAGCAGCAGGTCTATTTTGGAGCCATCTGGAAGAGGTTCTATCTGACATGAGGACAGCCCCTGGTGTCTTCTCACAGAAGCCACCCTTGCAGCCCCCTGCTGCCAAAATCTTGCCATGTAAACATGGTACAGATACTGTCCCTCTTTTTTCCTCAGCTTTAGTAGTCATGTTTTCATTGGTATTGAAATGATTTGGTAAAATATATTTTTGGTAGGGTAGCAATTCACTTAGTAGCAACACTTAGTTCTAACTTTGTATCAAAACTGAAATCAAGTCAGTTTGATTTATTCTTAATTTATATACTGTACCCATAATATGTATTT
>WEIS01036048.1:1671-13379 GCA_013389965.1 Todus mexicanus
TGCTTCCTTTATTTCCCTTAAATATAACTCTGTAAATCCAGCTGTAAATTCAGTTAAACTGATTCTGTAATAGGACCACAAGTGCATAAACAGGGATGCATGGGCGTTCATCTGAAAGGTCTAAATATCTGTTCCTATCAGTGATTTCTCTGTCTGTAACTGATTGTGTCTGTTTTATTTGCTTCAGTATATTGTGTTCTGTTAAAAGACTGACTTAACAGCAGGGATGAATTTTGTTGCTTTGCCCTTTCCTGTTTCTTTTCCTCTCTCTCAACATAGGTTGAGTGGAAGCCTTTGCAGGGAGAAGAGATGGTTTTCTCCCTGATGGTAACGGAGTATGTGAGCAAGTAGAGAAGGATCGATGTGGCAAACGTGGGAACCTGAAGCTCAGAAAATGTAAAAATCCTCAAAGAAGAGTGAGAAGACAGGATTCACAGCTTACAAAATGCCATTTCTCAGAAGGAGTGTGAAGGGTTCCTTACTGCTGAGGAAGAGACTGAATCTCACTATACTGAGACTAAAGGGAGTGCATGGCAGGTGAGTTTTTCCTTTTATAAAAGTTTTCTTGATCTAGTTTGTTGTTGTTGTTGTTGTTCATGTCTTGCACCTTTTTTGTTATCCTTGGTTTAAGAAAAAGATTGCAGATCTACCTCAATGATCAGGTTGATGTGTGATCCCAGGGTTGCTGTGTGACAACAGTCAAGCAACAATGACTGGTTGTTCTATCAACTTTGCTATTCAGGAAATACCATATCTTTTCTGAGGAACAAAGCCAATCCATCAATATTTAGAGGACCAAAAGCAGTATATTTTATGACTACAACTGTGGAAGTAATTTCTTGAGATTTTGTTGGTTCAGGCAAGCTTTGAATAGAAAATACAGATTTGCTTTCCAGTTAAGTGTCAATATAGAGAAGGAACCATCACCACCTCCATAAGTTTTAAAAAGCAGCGGGACTCAGTTCTGCTTTCATCTCTCCTTGATACAGGAACAATGAAAAAGAAAAAGAGAGGCCTTTCTGTCAGTCAGTATATATTTTTTTCCAGTTACACTTTCAGTATGGTGTTTAATTCAGGGATCACACTGTAATTAAATTACTTCTAATGGCTGCATATAGGAAAGAATCACAAACATAACTGAGATTGTGATATACTCAGGAGAAAAGACAGATCTTCTTTTACATCAAGAAACAGAAAAATCTGCTTGAGGATGAAGGATTGGCAAGCAGCTGTATAGACACTCATGTTTTCCCCCTTCTTGGGATATACGTGACATTCACTTTTCCCATCTGGGATACTGATATGTACAGTATGAAAATGTGGCATTTACTCAACTTTTCACTTAAAAACTAAATAGCTTGGCAATGTTTGAGGTGGATAATTTACAGTAAGGGTATAGTTGTAAGCACAAGGCCCCATTGCAGCTTATTAGCAGAGCTGCATCCTCAGTAGGCTTGCAAGGATCTGGAGAGAATGATTACTGGCAAGTGAAGTCTTATTTTTGAATGAACAGCCACTCTAATGAATCCAGAAATGCTATGCTTAGCACAGCCTCTGGTGTGGCTCACATTGATTGAATTGTAAATTAAATTGGTGTAAAACTGCAATGAATATTTACAATGGTGTATTATATAGTTTTTTTAAATGTGGCCTGAAAATAATGGAAAAAACCCCCCACCACCTAAACCATTTTTATTATTAACCACAGTGAATTAATTTATTAACATGAAATAGAAGAGCTTGCTGGAGATTTAAGTTGTTACAGTTCCTTTTAAAATATCTTCTAAAAATTTTTAAACATCAATATTGGAATGATATGTGCTAAGAGAGTTTATAGATACTTGAACTACAACAGTTTTGAAAATCACAAAGTGATTTGTAAAAGATCTGCAATGAGTCACTTGAATGAGCGAATTCTAGGTTTCATGCCAGATTTGGCTGATTATGTATACAATGAAAATGAAGGAGTCTTTCCCTGTGGAATAGTAGGAGAATGACATCTGATATCATAGCAGTCACTTCAGTAACTGTAAATCCTCTTCCTCTATCTTTCCAGTTGTGGACATCAACATCAGAAGAAACAGACAGACCCAGCCTATAAATACATGGCTCTGTAACTGTTATCACTGCCACAGTTTGGGGTTTTTGTGATAATGAGATGGTCTACACGGCATCAGGCTGGCTGGTGTTGGATAGGATTCACCTTACTCAAAGCGGGTCTTTGCTCAGGAGCTTGCAGGGCTCATTGACAGGGCTCTAAACTAGACTTACAGTGACCATCTGCAGGACAAAATATCAAGGTTGGAGAGACATGGTATTAGTGAGGGCCTAACTGAAGTGCCTCTACACCAGTGCACCCACCATGAGCATCAAACAGGAATTGAAAACCACTGTGTTGCTTGAAAGCTATGATCTGGTTGCCATTACTGAAACTAGGTAGAACGAATCCCGTGACTGGATTGTGGCTATCGATGACAACAGGTTGTTCAGAAGGGACAAGCAAGGGGTGGAGGTGCTACCCTCTACAAAAAATGGATAGAGTGTGAAGAGCTGTCTCTGAAGAATAGCAGCAAGCAGTTCAAAGGCTTATGGGTAGGAATTAGAGGCCGAGGCAACAAAGGGAACCTTGTGGTTTATGTCTACTACAGGCCACCTGATCAAAGGGAGCCTATTGACAAAGCCTTCATACTCCAGCTACAGAAGGCTTCACACTCATAGGGTCTCTTCCTTCTGAAGGACTTCAACCACCTTGACATCTACTGGAGAAGGAGCACAGCAAGCTGTAGGCAATCCAGGAGACGCCTGAAGTACATTGAGGATAACTTCTTAAGCCAGGTAAGAGGTAACCCTACCAGAGGGCATGTGATAGTGGACCAAGTGGTCACCGATACAGATGAGCTAACTGGTGATATCAAGAGAGGAGGCAGCCTGGGCTGCAGTGATCATGCACTGATGAAGTTCAGTCCCATCTTGCGGCACAGTGTGGGCAAGAAGACCACCAGCCCAACTGGGTCCACGTCGTGGGCAATAACTACAAGTTGAGCTTTGTTGTTATCCACCGGAGTTGTGATGCTGTTGATACCTGCACAGAGGACTGGTGGCCTTTCGGTTGGCACATCTCCCTTTCCTGCAACTTTCTACTCAGCACGAGTCAGCAGCCTCTGCTTCTCGTGTTTGTTCTCTGGCCTGTATTTGTGCATCAGCTTCAGAAGCTGCATTGCTGTCTGGTGGTCAAAAGCCTGCATGAACAGGTTAATGGCAGGAGGCACATTCAAGCGCATGTACAGAGTGGACCTCTGGCACTGCAGCCTGATGTAGCATGGCCATTTCACAAATGAGGTAAGATCATGCATCGGCTGGGTATCCTGCCCAATGCCAAAGTTCTAGGGCCTCTTCTAAAAGAGGGGGTTCACAACCTTCTTGGCCTCCTGAACATGAACCAGCAGTGTGCCCAGGTGGCATGAAAGGCCAACGGCATCCTGACCTGTATCAGAAATAGTGTGGCCAGCAGGACTAGGGATGTAATTCTGCCTCTGTACTCAGCACTGGTGAGGCCTCATCTCAAGCACTGTGTGCAGTTCTGGGCCCCTCATTTCAAGAAGGACATTGAGGTGCTGGAGTGGGTCCAGAGGAGAGTGACAAGACTGGTGAAGGGCCTGAAGGGAAAGTCTTATGAGGAGAGACTGAGGGAGCTGGAGTTGTTTAGCCTGGAGAAGAGAAGACTCAGGGGGGACCTTATCAGCCTCTACAACTACCTGAAGGGAAGTTGTAGTCAGGTTGGGGTCAGGCTCTTCTCCCAGGCAACTTGTGGCAGGATGAGAGGGCATGACCTGAAGCTGCACCAGGGGAGGATTAAGTTGGATGTTAGGAAGCACTTCCTCACAGAAAGAGTGATTAGACACTGGAATGGACTTGCCAGAGAAGTGGTGGAGTTGCCATCCCTGGAGGTGTTTAAGAAAAGATTGGATAATGCACTTAATGGCATGGTTTAGCTGATGTTGTGGTGTTAGATCATAGTCTGGACTCGATGATCTCAGGTGTCTTTTCCAACCTTAGTAATTCTGTGATTCAGTCCTGAAGCATATGGTTCAAGCAAAGAGTAAAGTTAAGGTCCCAAATTTTAGGAAAGCAAACTCTGATCTGTTCAAGGACTTAGTCAATAGGACTCTCTGGGACATGGCCCTCAGGGACAAGGGACCAGAAAAAAGTTGGTAGATCTTTAAGGAAGCTTTCCATTGAGTGCAAAAATTTACACTCCCAAGGCGTAAGAAACCAGACAAGGAAGGTAAGAGACTGGCATGACTGAGTCAAGACCTGCTGGTCAAACTAAAGGGCAAGAAGAAAGTGCACAGGCAGTAGAAGCAGGGACAGGTATCCTGGAAAGAGCACAGGGACACCACCTGGTTGTGTAGGGATGGGGTCAGGAAGGTCAAGGTGCAGCTGGAGCTGAGCTTGTCAAGGGATGCAAAGAATAATAAGAAGGGCTTCAACAAATACGGCTACCAGAAAAGAAAGGTCAAAGAAAATGTATTCCGCATGATGAACACAACTGGCAAACTTGTAACAACAGATGAGGAGAAGGAGGAGGTACTTCTTGCCTCATTTTTCACTGGCAACCTCTCTTCACACACCTCTTGAGTGGGTGGACTACAAGACAGGGCCTGCGGGAGCAAAGTCCTTCCCACTGTAAGAGAATAGCAGGTTTGTGTTCATCTGAGGAGCTTGAGCATACATAAGTCTATGAGATGCATCCCAGAATCCTGAGGAAATTCGCTGATGTGGTTGCCAAGCCACTCTCCATGATATTTGAAAAGTCCTGGCAGTCAGGTGAAGTCCCTGGAGACTAGAAAAAGGGAAACATTGCACCCATTTTTAAAAACAATACAAAGGAGAATCCTGGAAGCTACAAACCTAGACAAGGCTAAAAAGTGGCACCATGTGAACTTCATGAGTTTAAACAAGGCCAAGTGCAAGGTCCTGCACCTGGGTTGTGACAACGTATCACTGTGTATCCAAGTAATGCTGTTAGTTTGAAAATTCAACTAAAGTAAAACATGCTTTAGAAAAAAAATCAAGTCAAGTCTAGTATTCACTAACTGATATCCTGAGTTAACATACAACTATATGGCTTGCCTGAAATAGGAATACATCAAATTGAATCTAAACTGAGATACGCCCAGTTCCATCACTGTTTATATTCAAAGCCATCTGTCAGCTAATTATTACTGCTACTGGTAAACTGTAAGTACTACTCTAGTAAGCATACAATAGGTAGCAGTGGGATTTATGAGCCAATCTACATTGCAATGTTACTATCTTCCAAAGTCTCAACTCTGACATAGCTTTCAAATTTCAATAGTGGCCACATGAATCACATTTCATATCTGCAGTGTGTTGCTCCACAGGAAGTAGTGCAAATCAACATTAGCACTCTTAATGCCTGTCCTGCCTGATCTGAGTTGGTTTGATTGCAAAGTGGAGCCCTAACATGGTTTGGAAATAGATCTTTAGAAAGAAAGCTTGCAGCTCTTGTATTCTGATGGATCAATGTAGATGATTTAATGAACTACTCTAGTATCATCTCTGTGACCTTTCCCTTGCCAATTCCTATACTGGAACCTAGTTTTCGGCCCTCTCATCACTCTTCTATCTGTCTTTCCAACATCCGTGAACCATATTCCATCCTCTTGCAGTGTCTGGTGAGTTGGGAATCTAGGAGACAACAAGCTATAGAACTATAGCATTTATGCCACTGTAGACTAAGACAACCATTTGCAGCATTTGAACCAAAAAAGCACAGCAGTGTCTTTCAATTAACTAAGCCTATTAGAATTGTCATAGCTGAAGGGCAACACCTTTTCTAACACTTTTGACTTAACATTTTAAAAGTAAATGTCAATTTGTGAAAGGTGTCAGAGGGACTTTGATGATATTTTTCACACATATTTTAAATTTCATTTTTTCTCGAATGCCTAAATTCCAGCTTGCTTGTCTTTGAAAGCAGGGTTACACCTTTCATTAAATTACAAAAGTATATACCTTGTAATCTGTTTTATAGCTATAATTCCTCCCTAGCAACTAATGGTCCCTAAACACAGTTTTGTTAGATGTAAGTGGAGTGATCTCTTGTACTAGAACACAAGAAGTAGTAGGAATAAGAGGCAAACTCCAATATGGAGAGAAGGAACTATCACAATAAAGATGCGGAACGCTTTCAAATTGTCTGTTTGGCAATAATTTTATTCTGACTCAGTTACCTCAAATAACTCACTATCTGTAACTAGAAGAGCAATCCTAAATTAGAATCATACCGCCTTTATTTGTTTTAATGCAATATAATTTGCAGAGCTTTTGCCTGCTTCTTTTTTGTCTGAGGTGCAAGTTGTGCGGCTTTTGAGACCAGTGGTCCCTCTCAATCCTCAGTCACATTCCTAGTAATTCACTTGAGTCAGTTCTAGCAGTTGTGCAGCCATAGGCTGAAGAACATTGTGTCATTCGCCTGAGTATTATGCAGCATAAATTGTTTGTCCTCAGTCTGATCAGGCCACTGATCTAACTGCATTGTGATCACATACTTCCTAGACCTGACACAGGAGAGAGAAGGAAGATAGGGAGAACCATCCATTTTTGGTACAAGTACAACTGAAAATCAACCTTCACTGACTGTTAACTCCACCTGCAGCCCCTTCATTTGATTAGCTGTAGACTTATAATATATGTGTGTCCATATATATATATGTATAACGTATATATCTGTGTGTATATAAATACATATATGTCTATGTATATGTATAATATTGCAGTCTTTTGACACAATATTTTTGGATTATAGACCAGATTTGCAAAAAATTTATAATGATTTATAGTAGATAGATTCAGTTGCTCTTTTTTCCTTTGGAAAACCAAAATGAATTCTTATGTCCATCATTAGAATAGTCTGCATCCAAATTATTCTGAATTTTTATCAGAAACAATGTATTTCAGAACTCCTGAATGAAGGGTAGGTCAGTTACCCCTGGGGTATTCAGCAACCTGAGTTGTAAAATAGGGATGGAGAGTGGAACAAATCCCCCATAATCCAGGAGGAAGCAGTTAATGTCCTGCTACACCAACTGGACACTCACAAGTCTATGGGGCCAGATGAGATCCACCCAAGAGCGCTGAGGAAGCTAGTGCAGGAGCTTGCCAAGGCCCTCTCCACCATTTATCAGAAGTCCTGGTTAACAAGGGAGGTCCCTGATGACTGGAGGTTTGCCAGTGTGATGCCTATCTGAAAGAAGGGCTGGAAGGAGGATCCAGGGAATGACAGGCCTTTCAGCCTGACCTAGGTATCAGGGAAGATTATGGAGTGGTTCATCTTGGGCTTGCTCACACAGCATGTAGAAGACAACCAGGGGATCAGGCCCAGCCAGCATGAGTTCATGAATCACAGGTCCTGCTTAATGAACCTGATCTCTGTCTATGACCAGGTGATCAGCACTGTGGATGAGGGAGGGGTTGTGGATGTTGTATACCTGGACTCCAGTAAGGTCTTTGACAACATCTGCCACAGCATTCTGCTGGAGAAGCTGGTGGCTCATGGCTTAGTTTGGTGCACTCTTTGCTGGGTTAAAAACTGTCTGGAAGGCCGAACCCGGAGAGTTGAGTCACAACAACCCCAGGTGGTGCTACAGGTTTGGGGATGAGTGGCTGGAAAGATGCCTGCCAGAAAAGAATCTAGGGGTGTTGGTGGACAGCCAGCTGAACAAGAGCCAGCAGTGTGTCCAGGTGGCCAAGAAGGCCAACAGCATCCTGGCCTGTGTCAAAAACAGGGTGTCCAGCAGGAGTGGGGAAGTGCCCCTGTGCTTGGCACCAGTGAGGCCGCAGCTTGAGTATTGTGTTCAGTTTTGGACACTGTAGTATAGGAAGGACATTGAAGTGCTGGAGTGGGATTAGAGAACGGCAACGAAGTTGGTGAGGTGTCTGGAGAAAATATCTTATGAGGAACACCTGAGGGACCTGGGGTTGTTTAGTCTAGAGAAGAAGAGGTTGTATTGCTCACTACAGCTGCCTGAAATGAGGTTGCAGTAAGGTTGATGCTGGTCTCTTCTTGCAGGTAAGTAGTGATAGGATGAGAGGAAATGGGCTTAAGTTGCGCCAGAGGAGGTATAGACTGGATAATAGGAAAAAATTCTTTACTGAAAGAGCAGTTAGGTGTTGGAACAGGCTGTCCAGGGAGGTGGAGAATCTGGAGGTGTTCAAAAAACATGTAGATGTGGTGCTCCATGACATGATTTAATGGTTATGATAATGTTTAGTATATGGCTGGACCTGATAATCTTGAAGGTCATTTCTGACCTCAATGGTTCTATGATTCTAATGTATTCTAAAGTATTTCCTGGAAAGATGAGATGTCTGTTTGACTTCACAGAAACTAAATATCAAAGAATTGTAGTCCTAACTCCTCTTGATTCCTTTCTGAAGGAGCTCCTCTAATGGAGCTGTTGTTCCAAGGCTGAAATTAACCTCTTAAGGCCCTGAATGTTTTTTTCACTGGGAGGTAAAGATTATTGTACTTCATGGAAAACACACTTTTGGATCAGCAAATAGAAATTGTAAGTTTAAGTTCAAGAATGGCAAAAAAATATTGTTTGTAAAAAAGGTTGATACAAATATCTCTTGCATTTATCTGTAATTCAAATTTAACTAGAGCTTTGAATTTCATAAATGTTGAAATTTTTTTATCCTACATTTTTGATAAAAAACACATATGAATCATTGTGTGATGGAAGTTTTGAATTTCTCTTTCATCTAACTACTCCTAATATTCTGAATTTTCTTACATTTTTTAATCTCAGTTGGAAGTTTTGTCAACACCACTTTATCTTCTTGCAGTTTCATAATCTTTGAATTATGCTTCTTTGTTTATTATTTTTTCCCCACAATTGAGTACTACCACATTTTTTCACTTTGGTGAAGGTCATTTCTTCAACTAATGTCAATTAGCTTTGGTCTACTGGTAGAACAGACCTGAGTTAATTTACAGAACTATAGGAATTGCCTCAAATAGTTAGGAAATAAATACTATGTATGAACAGAACTAAAGGACCAATAGAGCAGACGCATGCAGTTTCCCCCACAAAATTACATCCACATTTAAACTCATCTTTCAATATTGTTTAATTCTGTAAAAGATATTGAATATAAAATTATCAAAAATAGGCTGTCCTATCTAAAATAGAGATTGCAGTATTTTCTCTGAAAATACTATAAATCATACAGAAATATAATTGAAAAATAACTCTTCTTCTTACCACATTATGTCCAATAGGATGCTTCCAAGTGAAATACTGACAGTGAAAAGTGAAGAGATGAGTTTGACTTATAAGCTACATATTGCTGTGCAAGATTCTACTTCTTTGGCTATTAAAAAGCTGTCAATATTATTTCTATTACTTTCCTAGGCAAATGGAGGATGTTCAGTTTATTTCAGTTAGAAAAAGTGTAAAAGTGAAGCAGGCAAATCAAGAATAGTCACTACGAAGAATAGTCACAGCTTTATAATAAAGGAAAATACAGTGAAGTTACTTATTTCATTTTCTTGTTTCTGTTTGGATATTTTTTCCCTTCTTTGCCTTTTACCCTCCTGCTGTTTTTTATTATGAAGGTGGTGTTACTCTTACATTTTTTGTCTACTGAGTGGTTTTCTTTACCTGAATTTGACCCATAAAGGAAAAGGTTACAGATACTTTCTTTGTTGAAAAAAGAAGTTTTACAAATCCTAGTAAAGCAGCATTTCATTCTGCTAATCTAATACATGAAGAAGTAGATCTTTTTAGACAAAGTAACTTTTCTGACACTGCTGTGTGAGGAAAAACACAAATTTACTTGTAAGGTGACTTAAAATTGAACTAAGGAACACACTTCTAGATACTCAGTTTATAAGAAACACAGCATTGGTCAGTTGGTTAAAAACATAACACTTGACATTTTTCAAGTGCTTCAGTACAAATATAGCTTCATGTTGCATAATATGGCACATAACGGAAAAGGACTTTTTAGTTGATGTTTGTATATTCCTTGTAACCAAGATCACCGATTGCATGTACTATCAGGGGAAGTATATCTATCATGTTGCCCCTCTAGGTTCTACTGTTTCCTGTAGCAAGAGTTTCCATTTTCTCTTTTGCAGGAACCAACTTCTAAGGCTGCATTTTCTTTGTTAGCTTGCTTTTTTTATTTCTTTATAGAGAAAAATTGTGCTACCACTCTGACAAAGAATGGCACTGCAGCAGGTATCCTGGACACACCTTTTTTTTGAGTTTACTACAGTAATATCACAATCATCCTTTGGTATGGAATGTAAACTGTGATAGATTTCTTTCTCAACCTTACAGAAATTCTTTTTTCTTTCTTTCTTTTTTCTTTTTTAGTATAAGTGCATCTTAATGCTTTTATGCTCCCCTAAGGCTGTGCAACGCACTTGAAATTTATTGAAAAAAATACACTGCTCTGCACTGCAATCTCTACTTCTAGCTTTATGGTACATACACGAAAGTGAAAGAAAACAGCAGAAAAATCTGGCATTTCATTTTGGTTTATTTTTCTTATTTAGTTTCAGCAACATTTTTTAGAGTGTAAGATGTGGATTACCCAGCAAAAATAAATGCAGAAAACCAGATTCAATATCATCCCTTATTAACTTTTACACTTTCCTGGCAGAATTGTTTCTGTCAATACTTTAATTTCAACCAGGCTGAATAAGAAAAAAAATACTTTTTTTGGCAACATGGTAACTGCATCTGGGATTTGGTCTATAAATGTTGTCCTCTATAGTTTCTTCTGTATGGAGTTTTGAGTCATGGTAAAAATCCTAATTCTTCTCAGCTTTTATGTTTCTGTGCTAACTATGTTGAGCTACACTTTGTATTCATGAACTTTAAGGCAAAAAGGTGAAGAACACAAACATGCTGCCATGTAACTCCTCCAGGCATTTCTTTTGAGATTTACTCCTAGTTATGCGGAGCAAAAAGAAACGGGAGATCCTACTGATTTTTTTTTATTAGTTTGTATGAAATGTATCTCAAGACCAAAACCAACATTCTGATCTTTTAAAACATTAACACTCACGCACATCAGAGTTGCCTTTTGACCACAGTGAGATTGCTTCTACACGGAGAAGAAAGGAACAGAAGAAAAGCATAAACCATGAAAACAGTTTTTTCCAGATCTGCAAGCAAGGAGAGGTGAAACGTCTCTCTTACCAAATAAGCAGATAGTGCAGAAATTTTGCTTTTAGCAGACTCCAGCCAGGACAGATGCAGTGTGTGGATGCTTGATAGGCACTGACATTTGCAGTCACTTGGCTAGTGCTTGTGGTGAAGGTGGGAGGCAGTGCTGCATTTGCATGGCAAGTTGGCTGTGTAAAATAGGCTACGGGAAAACACTTGGTGCTAGGGAAATGTTAAAATGCAACCTCTTCCCTGTAGAGCCCTGTGAGGGTGTTCGCAGATGGAAATAAATGCAATAAAGTTGCTGTACACTTTTCTTTGACTTCTTAAATTCATTTATTCCTCAGATTGTGGGAGCTTGTATTAGCATGGAGATTCTTGATCTGCAGAAAGTAATATATTTGCTGGATATTAGCACCAGATTAGTCAATATTATCAGGTGGTCTGCCTAAAATTTACATTCAGCATTACAGGGGGTGGAGGTTTGGGTTGGTTCTA
>WEIS01036050.1:181-15247 GCA_013389965.1 Todus mexicanus
TTTTTGCATCAGAGCCACCTGTTTGCCCACGCCCTTATAAATGCACCCCTAGAGCTTTCCTGCCAAAGCAGCGTGTCCTCAGGACTAATGTTAGCTGTCCCTAAATGACCTTTGCCATCTGTTAGACTCTTTTAGCCCTGACTCCCCATTCTCTGTTTCCCATAGGACCTGTGGGTTAGGATGTGAATTCCATTTCAACTGTCTCACTTTGCAACAAGGAAAATACAAGCAGTAAAATTCCAGTGTCTTCCAGTGCATTCCCACTACTCTTCCAGAAGAACATGCAGATTTTCCTACAGCTCTCTCCAGACAGTAGGCCACAGTCTTCAAACTCACACCAAAAAAATGAAAATGTGGTTGCAGAGCAGTGATGACACTAATAATTGACGTATGAGTAGGCGGCACAGATATTCACAGCCTGACCTAGGCTGACAGGTGTAGTCCTGGTTCACTTCATAGCAGCTGCAGCAGAAACAATGTCCTCTGTCACCACAGCTGAATCTAGCTGGATCTAGCTAGATTGTCTGCCCCAATACATTTACAGTCTGCTAGAATCCTCCCTCTTCTACAGACCCCCATTACAAAGGGAAAAGAGAGAGCTCTTCCCAAGGGTTTGTGGCAGCTCTAGCATGATGGAGGCTGGATTTACCAAGAAGGGCTGAGTTCAATTAGTTTTGAATTTTCCCGCCTGCCACTAGTAGTTAAAACTAGGCCAGATCGCACACAGGGCTATGTATTCCAGTGCTAGGATGTGCTGATGTCTCTGTTATTCTGGGTGTAGTGCTGACAAGAGCTCTCTGCTGGGAGAGGATATGTCTTTTCCTGCTGTGAAGGTTGAGTCATCACTTAAAAGGCATCTTGTACAGCCACAGTGAGGTGACAGCAGCTTCTACCTGGAACAGCAAAATGCTTTAATGGTAATGGATTGTTCAGGGGATCCCTAATTCCCAGAGGAGGCACTGGGCTGTACTGCACCAGCCGGAGGTCTCTGGTTCTGGCTAGGATCTGTGTTGCTCCTGTGTGTAGAAGAGGGGAGTTACCACTGACCATTACTGTTCTGAGGAGGTGCTGGGGTCTCACTCCTGGCAAATTTTTTCCATTGCAACTTTGGTTCTAATCACACTACCTTTATTAAGGTGATGGTTGCTTCTTATTACTCTCTAGATGATGTACATCAGGGTAGTTTGTTTGGTTTTTTCAGGGACCATTTGGACTGGCAACTCTTAGATAACTTGAATTTCCCCAACACAGCCTGCCTTGTTCTATAGCCTGTATAGGTGGAGTCTTAATTTGGGATATTCTGCAGTGCCTGAAATTAGTCAGCAAGAATGCTCCTCTCAGTACTTGCCTTTGTTGCTTGAGTGGTATGAGTGGTGTAGATTTGTGAAACAGAAGCATCACACCCTCAAAGGCACTTTATTCCACGCACAACACAAGTTTGGGAGCTAGAAAGATTGTAGCTGGAAATCAAACAAACATTTGGCAACAGAAGAAATATAATATAAAAGCAATGAGAATGGTGCAGTGGGTTGCTCTTGGGAAGCTCCTGTTTGATATGGTGACATGTAACACTAATGTCATGCAATGGTTTTTGCAGTTTTCAGATGCATCCTTTGCTTGGGAGATCAAACTGTAAAGTCCACTTGACTAGGACAGGAAGGGAATTTAAATGATTATACTCTATGAAAAATAACTTGAAGTAGATTTGCACATAGCTAGTTGTGTGGGTATATGGTGGTCAGAATGTTGTCATCTTAAACCTAAAGATAAGTGGGCTGTGGGAATTTTTAACCTTTTTGATGATATAATTAGCCTATTTCTATAATTTATGTTTCAGCATTAGATTGCATATCTGTTGCTGTTCCATGGATAAATACAAAGCAGCCTCTACCTGTAGACTGGTGCCATCTCAGACCACGTGAGGCTTACAGCACCAAAGCCAGGGAGAAGAGCTTTTGTGTAAGGACTGTCAATTTCCCCAAGTGGAGACTTAGATCACACCGTGACCTCTTGCTGTGCAGACTCTGGAGTCCTGAGGGTGTGCCCTCTGTTCTCCACAAAACTTTTCTGTTGCATCCTCCATAGCTTCGTCTGAGGCACAGAGCAACACTCCACAACCTCTGCATTTCCACTTGAGTTCCTGTGATGTTGCCAGTGCATCTGATTTTATTCCCACTCTTATGATAGATGATATTTCTCTTAACCATGTTCTTGAACCTTGCAATTACATGCTTTTAAGTTTTAAGAGAAAGTAAATGCTCTTTATGGGCTAAAAATTAAAACTTGACTTTAAATCCCTTCACTTTATAGCAACGTTTTTAGCTTCATTTTGGATGGCATTTTGTTTGTTTTAAAGCTGGATTATTCAGTGTTAGTGACATCTGCATTGGCTTTATGGAGATGTCAGTGGATGAAGGACAGAGGTAATTAACCATTCATGTTTCCAGTCTTAATCATTGGCAGTGATTTAGTGTTCATCTGCAGTTTGATGTAGGATGCCAAAAGCATCACAGTACAAGTAGTCCCTTGACTGGTGATGAATTAACACTTCTTCAATATGTCCTTTAAAAAGGCAGAAAATGCAGCCCTAGGGAATAGCTAAACTTGTGCTCGCTTAGGGTGCTGCCCAGCAATTACATAGAATCATAGAATCGTCAGGGTTGGAAGGGACCTCAAAGATCATCTAGTTCCAACCCCCCTGCGTGGGCAGTGATATCTCCCACTAGATCCGCTTGATAAAAGCCCCATCCAGCCTTGCCTTAAAAACTTCTAGAGATGGGGCTTCCACCACCTCCCTGGGCAACCTGGGCAACCACTCCCATGTGGTTCATAAATCTCTAGAGAGAGCACGTTTGTGTCTGGAGCCTCTGTGTGTTTGTTTGCTTTATCTGTTCGGCACTGCTTGCAAGAAAATGATACTTTTCAGTTTGGCAGAGGGTGCGTGTCCTTTGGCTGGTGAGCACCTCACCCGTGTGCTGTGGCTTTTGTGCCATCAGGTGGCACTCCAGGCTCACGCTGCAGCTTCGTTCCCTCTGCTGCCGTCTCCAGAGGGCACCGCCAAGGAACAAAAGAATCAGGTTCTGGTTTTACTGCATTTCGGAGAGAAAAATGCAGTTAGAGAAATCTTTTATGGCAAACAGATAACCATTTGTAGACCCAGTTCCACGAATGAGTATCAAAGTCACCGTTGCAAAGTGTATCTGCAATTCAGGACTATGAAAATGGAGAAAAAAAATATATCTAATTTTCTTTGTGATAAAATACTGTGTAATGACTAACTAACAGTATATGAACCAGTGCATGGCAAACCTGTGAAATGTGCAGTGTGGCTACTTTGCAACTCAGCAGCTTTTTGAGAGGGTTCTTGTCTCTAAGATCTTTTAACGTGTATCTGACAGTGCTTATCTTCATTGTTTGCTCCTGTTGTAATGTGCATTGTGACAACGTAGAACCCTGATGTCCCTTCTGGTGGAAACTCTGTTTTCTCCTGTGTTGTCATTTGTAGGATGAAAAAAAAATTGAAGTAAAAAAATAAAATAAAATTAGGGTTTCTCAGAGCGGAAACCTTTTTATTAACTTTCTGTTACCTGAACAGTAAGAAGGAGAGAAAATCTCTGGCAGAGTTCAATTAAAACTTTGGTAGAAGACGTGCTGCTTTTAAGGGAAATTACAGATGCAACTCTTGCTTGACATCTCCATGCACTATAAATTAATGCATAGATTTGGAGAAAGCAGAAAGCTTGTGTCAAGATCACGCACCAGGTAGAGGCTGGCAGAAGAAACCCTGAAAGACTGAATTTTCATCTTGTACAAATCACATAGAGAGGCAGCAGCAGGTTGTTAGAGAGTTTTTGTTCTGTTTCTGAAGATGGCAGGATTTTTCTGCAATAATAGCGAGTTTGGCATCAAAAAGGGTCTCACAAATGTTGCTGTTAACCACAGGAGACAGCGGTGCTTGACAGCAGGAGGTGTGTCACGCTAGATTAGAACGGGCTTGAACCAAGACCACAGACCCTGTAATACCTCAGAAAGCCCTGTGCGTTGATCTCACCATGGCCTGTCTTCATCTAAAATCATTTCACTTTAAAGAGTGAGCCATGTCAACAAAAGATCTCTTCTGTAGTTCCCCCTCCTGTTCCTCCTTCCCTATTCAGCCCTGGTGACAGCAGAGATGTTTCCACGACAACAAGCCATGCTGTTGCCTCAGGTGACAAACTAAAACTTCAATAAATAATGACTGAAAATAGCTTCAAACAACTAATTAGGTAATGGAAATGTTATTTTAATAGGACTTAGATGCTTTGGAAGTAGTCTACAGCCCGAATTCTGATCAAGAATCTGCCCACAATCAAAGCTGAAGCTATCATCTGAAGGTCAGGATGGATATCACTGCCTGGATACTCCAAAAGCCCTCTGTTTTTAAGAAAAATTCAAGTTCAAAACATACTCAATCAAAACGGTGCAATGCAAAGCAAGTTTGGTTTCTTTAGGTGCTAAATTTTGTTCAGAGCATATACTGGCAGGAAATATGTGCAAGGAATGTACCAACTTCTTCACCAAACGTGGTCCATGGCTAGGGCGCTGCTTGTGCGTGTGCTCCTGCGCCAGAACAAGAGGCAGATGATGAGCCCAGCAAGTGTTTTTGCAATAAATGGATTTTTCAGTCTTCTCTTTACGGAAGATCCTTTCCTAGAGTCATAAACAGGTGGTTCATAAATCTCTCCTAATGCTGCTTCTAGTAACAGTTCGATTGATCTTCAATCGTTGTTTAAAATGTGAATCTCCATGGGAGTGTTTCAGTCGTATAGCCTGACGTTTCTCTAGCCCAGGACAGCTCTTCTGTCTTGCAGCTTACAGGTAACATAGTCCTTAAGCACAGGTGGATTCATTGGGCACACACATGTGCTTTATATCACAGTTCTCATATAGAATGGGTACTTTGCAGGACGGGTAGTTGTCCTGGCAGAATTTCTTTTTTGCTTTTATTTTGCTTTAAGTATTAGGTCAAGTTTCTCCAACATATAGTGCATCTATGAGGCAAGAGCAGGACAGACAACGGCTGCCACCTTCCTCCATCCTGTTAAGTCATGCTCCTACTCACTTCAGAGGCCAGCTGGGGATTATGGTTATGGGTTAAGACCTACCTTTCTGTTAAAAAAAAAATTAAATATGAAGATGAAGGACTCTGTACCTCTCCTACTGAATGTTTTTCTCAAACAGCTCCCTTTTGGAAGATTCTGGCTTTCTTTTTCCAAAAACAGACACGCTTGGTCTATGCTGAGGTTCATCCCACTGTTGCAGTGTGTCCCCACACAACGCGGATCAGTTGTTTACGAATAATAAAAAATACAATAAAACATGCACTAAAAGCTGGTGAGGCTTCCTCTACAGAAAGTTTTTGAGGCAGAAAAGGGTGATTTATCTAAACTATGTTTTGCAGAAGCCCTGTTGGTTTTGTTATAATTTTGTCAGGCCAAGGATGAAATTCAGGTTTGCTGCAGGCATGGTAAGAAAAATCTCACGATAGAATCATAGAATCGTTTCAGTTGGAAAAGACCTTTAAGATCATCGAGTCCAGTAATTAACCTAACACTAACCATCCCACCACTAAATCATGTCTCCAAATGCCACATCTTTATATACCTCCAGGGATGATGACTCCACCACCTCCCTGAGCAGCCTGTTCTAGTGCTTGACAACCATTTCAGTGAATAAGTTTTCCATAATGTCCAACCTAAAACTCCTCTGGCATAATTTGAAGCCATTTCCTCTTGTCTTATCACTCGTTACTTGGGAGAACAGACCAACCCTCACCTTGCTACAACCTCCCTTCAGGTAGTTGTACAGAGTGACAAGGTTACCCCTCAGCCTCCTTATCTCCAGGTTAAACAGCCCCAGCTTTCTTAGCTGTTCCTCTTAAGACTTGTTCTCTAGACATTTCACTGGGTTTTCTACCCTTCTTTGGATCTTTGAACACGCTCCAGCATCATAATGTCTTTCTTGTACTGAGAGGCCCTCACCAGCTGTTGCGTGAGGTGTTCACATAAAGCAGTGAGAGGTCTGTCGTCTGGCCCACATCTGTGGAAAAAGAGAACTAAGGGAAAGGTGTATCTAAAGAGTGAAAATTAAGCTGCTACTCTGGAGGGGAAGGGATTGCATTTCTATGTAAATTGTACAAGTCAGGGAATAGATGCTGCATCACAGCATCTAATGGAAGTCAATCACAACCCCGTGCCTATTTCACTCTGAGTTTTCATTGTGGGATTTCTTTGTTTGCCCTTGGAAACTCTTGAACATCTTGTTTGGACTCCTACGTGGATGAGACCAATATACAAAACCTTAGGGTTTCTCTGCAGAAAGGTGCCTTTTCTCCGCTTCACTTCCTGCAAGAGAGCAGATGATGTAGGTATGGGCTATAACAGCACCTGACTCATGTCTGTTGGGAAGGGAAATGGAATCCCTTCGGCAGGTAGGTGTACATAAGTGGTCACGTCCCTCCTGGTGAATCGCTGCAAGGGCATTGTGTCTGGTACATAACAGTTGTCTGTCTCTGTGGTAGATTTTTTAATTGAAGGTTTAAACAGCTAAACTGCTTTCTTAATTCATTGGTGGTTGCTAAGATACAATCTCCCTGACTCTGTAAATCTTCCCCTTGAAATGTAGTATATTGGCAAAATGGGGTTTTCCTCTCTGGCAGCTCAGGAGACAGGGAGATTATAGGGCACTTACCATTAAACTCATGAGAAACTGCTCCGGCAGCCTGCTGGTTGTTGTAGTCGGTCCAGTGGTGGCAGGGATTTTAGTGGCAGGGATTTTAGTAGCTTTTGGCTACTGGATGTGGTCCAAGGAGGAGGCTGAAGGGAGAACATGGGGAGTCATAGGATGTGGTGGAAAGATGGCAGGCAGGCAGCATGGGGGCAGAGTAGGGGGATAAGACCGAGGACAGACAGTGTAGAGGGACCAAAGGAAATTCTTCTGTCCCCCACTTTAGATAGCTTCAGGCTGCAGTTGCCCTTCCCAAGCAAGAACTGCCTCCTCTGTTCTTTTATAATGAGGGGTAGATCTCAGGAAATCTGGGTTTGGGATTGGTTTGACAAGACAGACTTTCCTTGGGGATAAGCTATGCAAGGAGAGATTTCTGGTAGCTCCACAAAAGGATTAGGCGGTAACAGATTTAAAAGTAGCACTGGATTCCTGGACATTCATTAGTAATATTACAATAGCAGCTCAAAATAGCCAATTTTTTTAAAACAGAAGCTTACCTGAGCTCTACTTGTTCACCAATTATACGGAGGAAGGTGGTATAAAATAGCACAGCTTCTATCTTATTTTATACTAAAGTAAGTCTTTACCTACTAAGGTTGCAGAGAATATTTTTAACATGTTGACAGCGTGCAATTGATACAGCAACATCTATCTGGGTTTGCAGATCAATAGCTGTGAGAAACAGAGAGTGCAGCTGTTCATCTTGGAGAGGTGTTAGCAGAGATGTCAGAGGACGATAATTGAACCAGCAACAGTCTCCTCCCCACCTCTTCTACCACACAATCTGAGATGTGCATAAATTTACTGTGAACATTGCCTCTTGTATCACAAACAGATTGCAATGCCAGTATCTCTCCTATCTGAAGGAAACCTCTGTATCCTTCTGCATCTTCCCACTAAAGTGAGAAGGAGCTCAGTCCAGGGCACCTAGCAGAGCTGTTCAAGCCTCACCAAGGAGAAATGAAATCAAGAGCCTACTGGGGCTGGAACATTGGCACAAATAATTGACAGTGTCCTAGTGTCCTCCTTGAGCAGCATTTATTTTATAGGTAGAGCATGGAAGAATACCAACCTCTTTGCCCTCCAATCTGACACCCTAATTCCAGTTTCCATTATTTATTTATCACTTAGAGTGAAATTTTCCCGAGTTGTTCCTCCTATTGGAGAAATGATGATGAAGCAACAGAAGTTGGTGATGTGGTTTCTGAAGTTCTCCAACCTAAATACTCTTTCCCTGGAACACTGTCAGTTTATTACCAGTTGAAGAATTTGGTCCTGTATTTAAGCTGCTTGAGGATCTGTAGAGGTAACAGAGATCAGGCTGCTGCATGAGACATGCACATACTGCTAGTATGACCAGTACTAGTCTTAAAAGGAGCGGCCACCCAGAAAACCACCTGGCATCCTTTGGTAGAGTGACTATTGTAGGTTTTAATTATTTTAGCAGCCATGTTATAAAAAGAATAAACAGTGTCACCATGATAATTAAAATAATTGTTTAATGAAAGTGATGGTTTAAGGTTCTTATCCTACTCATTGACTGTCTCCACTTGGCAAATGGCAAGACAATTAACTGTACCTTGCCGGGCTGATCCATGTTCATGGCACCTTTTGTAGCTGAGGGAACTGAGGAGTTTGCTCAGTCACGTGCCAGATTTAGGATCTCTAACTGCCTGAAGAGTTGTACTCACGTTCACGTGAATGAAAGTTTGATCCTCATCCAGCTTCATAGAGAAGGAAAAAATAAATCACTCCTGAGAAAAGCTTCCTCATGGTGCACCCTGAAGGCAAACCTATCCAGTACACACGGCAAACTGTTCTGTACAGAACATCATAGCTTCAAAAAAGCGAAGAAACATACCCTGCCCCAAGCATCTTAAAAAATTAGGGCCAAGTTTTTGAATCTCATGCACTCCAGTAATCCTGTTGTCTTCTGAGGTTCTACTACATGAACATGAAAAGTGAATTAATGCTCTTATTTTAGACAATGCAATTTGCTGAGAGGCCTGCAAACGGAAAAGAATTACTATTGGGAGGGGGAGCAAATTGATGATAATACTAGTACTTAAAATTGGACATAGAAGGCAAACAACCCTTATACTTGCCCTCTCATCAGGGGTTAATAGCTACAACCTTGCAAGGCTCCAAATGACTTAACTCCGCCTGAAAGAAAGATGGCTTGCTGGCTGCAAACAGAAGCAGGTAGCTCATGCCAATATCCACACACACACATCCCAAATCATAAAGGGTTAAGCTGCGCTATGCAGCTACTAAGTATGTGTGTGAAAATCTCCAAAGCAGGAGAGTTAGCCATCTGGCTCTTGCTCCTACTGGGCTGAAAAGGAAAACTGAAAAGGTAAATAGTGTATTGCTCGATGTGTTGATTTTCAGCTGAGACTTCTCTCTTCAGTGCCTAGTCATGTTTGTCCATCTAAATGAGTGGGATTGACTCCGTCTTCCCAAAATGGAGGGAAAAAATAGCTTGTAAGCTCTGGGAGAGCTGTGCAAAGCAACACGCTGCCTAATCTAACAGCTGAGGCAAATGTATTCTGGTCTGCATCCAGAAAAAGGACTTAGCCTGTCAGCGTCTGACTTGTGATGGCCAGGCGGTTTCTCACACCCAGGGCTCTGTGTAGAACACGCAGGCAGGATTACGTGCCCTGGACTGAGAGTCAAAAAAAGAGCCTAAGATCTGGGGCAAGCCTCATGATGACCATGAAGGGTCAGAGAGGAGAGTGAATGCTTTCCTGGCTTAAAGTGTGTATGCCAAGCCTGCTTTTTTTTTTTTTCTTTTTTTATCTTTTTATCTTTTTTAAATTATCTTCATCTTTCTTTAAAAAGATATTCCCTTGGTGTAAAGGTAGAAGGAGATCAGTGAGTGAAAGAGGGATGATACTCTGCTGGTTTGTCACCTGGGCCAATGACTGTCTCATTTAGGAGGCCAGCCAGGCCATACCACATCCCAGACGCCCCCCCCACAGTCTGATGCGCTGGAAGGCCTCCAACCTGGCTAGTGATGACACAAATGCCATTTTTTACCCCGTGATTGTGTGTGTCCCTTCACATTGCACATAACTCTTACTCTTTAGGAGACTCAAAACTCCTCAAGCCCATCTTGGGCTACGAGTAGAGCAAAAAGCTGGTCCCAGGTGTGAACCAAAAGCATGTCTCCAGCTCTGCTGTAACTCTCTGTGCAAACTTCTCATCATGCTAAACCCCCAAGTCAGCCCCATTCATGGCACTGTGTTTATTTCTCTGTCTGCCACAACACTTTTAAGTTCACATAGTAGCTTGTCCCATGAGTCCCAATCCCTGTAACTCTTCCTTCTAAAAGGAACTAAACCAATTCTTTCGTGTCTAGCTTAAAAATAAGCTGTGCCTTGAAGTCATCTATTTATGCCTTTTTGGTTGTAGTTTTATTGAAAAAGCTGGTATTAACATATTTATATTTTTATTCAACAACAGTTAGCTAATTTGTGCAACACAAAGAATGCAGCCATGAACAACAGCTTTCAAAACAATCAGATTTACCAACTTTACCATCACTTACTCTACACCACTGAAAGCTCAAACTAAAAAGAAAGAGAAAGAAAGTTGGAAACGTTCACAATGACGATGTTAACTTTCCATACATTCAAGAAACCAGGAAACCGATCTGTAGTAGTGATGTCAAAGACAGGAACGGAATACTGGTCTTTGAAAGGTTTCTATTTATTTCCTCTATAATCACTTCATGGTATTTTGGTTGGGTATTTAATTCATTTTATAAAGCTCCAAAGATATATTTCTTTATTTAATTTTAATACGTTCTTTTTGGTACCCAAAGCTGTAACAGAGTAAGGTACTTCAAATTGAAAACAAAAAATTGTTGTATTAAGATCTGCTTTATAATAAGTTATCTATAGAATCTTACTTGAGAATGTTAAAAGCTAAATATATGTTTTATAGTACTTCTAGATGTAATTGCCAATATAAGCTGATAGTGTTTTTTTTCTTTTTTGAGCTGCAAAGTCTAATGGAGGAGGACAAAAGTCAAAGAAATTGTATGACACCCTTGAAGCAGCAGTTTGGCATTAACAAGTTTTCTATACAATTTACCACATTCTTAAACCTTTTTACAAGGAAAAAGGAAAAAAAAAGATAAGCAATTTTGTTAAATTTCATTAGAATAAATATGTACACATACTGTCCATGCCTGCTACAGCATACAGTATTTTATAAACAAACATTCCTCATTCCCTCTAAAATTAACCTACACAATCCATACTGTATGCGTTCAGTGTGGCTGGAAACTGGTGCACATGTGCTTGTGCTTCTACACTCAAAATATACAGCATTGATGTAGAAAACTTCAAACATACAGATTTCATGTGTTGTGTTAAGATGTCATATAAAAGCTGTAGACTTGGGGGGTTTTTTTAGTTCTTGTAAGCAGATTTTCACCAACCCCTTCCCCCAAACCAAAATACAAAAGCATGCAGATCCCTTCCTCAGTACATTCTCCACTTACCATGAAACCAGTGCAGAATATCTTATAGACTTTTTTCTGAGGAGTTTTAATATGAGCAGATTAACAGGTCATCTGAGTTGTGCTCTTTTATTCATGGTTGGAGGAGAAATCCTTTTGGATATTATTTTTTCTGCCAGAACTATGAGGGATGCAGCAGTACTTTCTTCTCCTGGATCAAGAGGACTCCCTGCCCAGTGCATCATTCCTGCATAATCCCTGCATGCACTACACCAGTTGCATGTACTTTCCTTTTCCAGTTGCATCATTATTTATTTTAAACCAGAGAGAGATCTAACAGTATTCACGTGGAAGGAGGTTTGGTCTGGAATTTTTTATTTTTTCTATTTCTCCAGGAATAATTTTGTCTCCCAGCCGTGGACTCATTTAAAAGTGTTAAAATTCTCCAAGCAGTGCTGCATCTCACAGTACCACTCAGTTTTTACAGTTACAGATACCTCAGCATTTCCCTGCACTCCTCGAAGGCCAGGATTAAAATAACCATGCTGCAATCAACAAACGAGGGCACTTCTAGCAAAGCTTTCCAGAACTCCAACCCCTAGACGGGTAGGACAGGATTGTGTGTTAACTGCTGGGCTGTATCTGTCCAGCCAGTCTCTCAGCAGTGGCAACGCCAAGTTTTTTAATAGTCCTCCACAAAATGAAGATACTAGTTACTGTTTTAAACAGAGCAAAGAGATCTAAGGAGAATAAACGTCTCAAAAAAAGCTGGCTGGGTAACTACACCAGTCTGTCACTTACTCACTCAGGAAGTTGAGGCACAAAGTAATGTGAATAAATAAATAAATACAAAGGTAATGTAAAGAAGGGAATGGCATGGGTGAGACAGGGCAGCTTTTCACCAGCAGAGATTCTGCTTCTAGTTATAATTGTCATGAGGCTCCTCCCATGTGCCACGTGCTCTAAAGGGATGTCACTATTCCTTCACTCAGGCAGGCCTGGCCTGGCTTAGTTGAAGACAGGAAAACATTACTGAAAAAAAACAATCAAGAGACTGATGCAAAAAGCTCTAACAATGTGGTAAACGCTGTGGACTGCAAAAGCAGGCAGGGCACCAGAACAGCGTGGTCCTGTGAACCACTGAGACCCTCAAAAGGACTGACGGGAGTTGAGGAGCCTCAGCCCTCCTCAGGAGCACTCCCAAAGCCAATAAATACCCCTGTTTGTTTAAAGGAACCAATACAGACCACGGTACTGGATTTGCAGTTGTGCCTTTTACTCATACAGTTGCAGTGATGGAAATAGTTGGCTTGCCACCAGTAATGATACAGGCTGAGGAATGAAAGGATGCAACCTACAAATCCCACCACAGAAGCCACAATTTTTGTGAAGATCACATCCTTCTACAACTCTCAAGAGGCTGGTTTGTAAATATAGAGGGATATTGATAAATCTAGTGCATTTCTGAGTTCACTTTATCCTGAAATATGTACAGATTGTTTGTCGCTGCTATAGCAATGATGTTCTCAGTTGGGTGCCACGCTGTGTGCAAGATCTTCTTAGTAAAGTCCAAACTGTCAACACTGATGTCATCTTTCCTCCGTTTGCCTCCGACGCAGACTCTCCGGGGCTTAAGAATAGCTCGTGGTTTACTGCTCTCCCGGGATGCCTCCAAGGTAACATCCCGTTTGGTATTTCGGTCAAACATTCGAAAAAAGTTGTTGTATGCACCTGTCATTATCACACTGCAGAGAGCAAGAGAAAGAAAACAAAGACAGTTAAACAGCAACTTGTGGGAAGTCTGACATGACTAGACAAAGACAGCTGAGCTTTAACCTTTGGATAAAATGTCTTTTGTTTTCAGCTGGGAAAGAACATAAACCAGGATTTTTTCCCAGTATTCCCCAGAGTGAATAGGGGGTTTTGTCTACCAATGTCTTCCCTTTCCCTATTAGGGTATTCAGAGAAAATTACAGTTACCCCAAAACTCACATCTTGAAGCATGCACAAATGTCAGGACCTTGACATCACGAGATTGACTTCACAAGACAATAAACCAGTATGTTTCAATAAGTTATTTTTAATTACCCTTCCATTTTTAATGAACACTAAGGATCATATATTTCCAGCTTTTTTCCTTCTCTAGACCTTTACCTTTTCTGACATCTGAGATTTACCATAATTACAGAGTCTTTAAAAAAAAATTCCCAGTATTTCAAAACTTTTGATACCATAATATCTAGTACAAAATTATACATTGTTATGAGTATTTCGAAGAAAGCTGTTTTGAAAGGTTCTGAAAAATCACACTGAGTTTGCACAAGCATATTCTTTCAGAATAATCCCTTTTCCCTTCTGAAGCCATAGGCCTTGCAAGTCTAGACACCATTAAAATTTGTATCTACAGTGATTCTTAGAAACAAACAGAATTTTAGAAATAAACAGGATTCTGTCATCTCTTGTGTGAAGTCTGAATGAAGCTTCAAGTCAGGATACATTTCTGGGTCTGGGAGAAATGGACAGAAAATATAACTCGATCTGTATAAAAATTACCCCATTAATCAGCTTGTAGTTTGAAATAATGGATTGCCAGTTGCTTCATTCCCCCAGTCCCTAGGGGAGGATATTTTGTCACTAACTTTAATGAATTCAGGATTTCATCCATGGCCCTCAGGTTATTGGATTAGCATAATCACGGGTTTCAGAGCCTCGTTCGAGAGCTCATACACTGTGAACTTTTTCCATGTATGAAGCCAGGGCCACACTCTATTCTTCTACCCCACCCCTAAATAGGTGTTTTATTCTGAATTTCCATTCTGGAAGGGGAATCCATCCGTAACGGTCAGGTCTCCACAGGAAAAGCTGTACAGTTCTAACACTCAGGCAATTGCAAGCTATTTGCCTTTCTAGTACAGTCCAACAGAGCGTATTTCATGTGCTTCATATTTAAAAAACTAACCTCCATTTCAAAAGATAGTTGCTTTAGCACTTTGCTGTTGTTTCCCGCTTGGAAGGAATCTGTGTTGAGCAGCATACTGGCCAGGAAACCACAGCACGTGCAACCAGGGCAGAATTCAAAGGTATAAGCTATGTCCTCCACCATACAGATGCTCACTAGCTGATTAGATTAGATGCTCCTGGATTCAGGAGCTGTCTCACACTATGTGCACAGCCTCAAGTCAGTGATGTCTTGATCTCATTTGGGGCCATTAGGAGCTTCTGTAATACAAATGAATAATAGACTGAAAGACACACAAATGGGATCTGTGCTGCTAAACTGCTTTTGCACTCCAGCTACCGCCTGACAGCAGCTCCGCTCACTTCAGAGCCACTGCAGGGTAACTAGGGTGGCTGAGCTGGGTTTGTACGCTGTGAATCACTAGCAGGACTGCCTGCTCCATCCTGCTTCCATGCTTGCTGATGGCATACTGGTGCCTGATGACAGCTGAGTCCACACTGAGCTTTTTACAAATCCTGAAGTGCTAAAGGAAATGGCCACAGATCGGACAGGAGGAGCACAGAGACACAGCACCCACTGCCCTCAGCAATAGTTCCCCTACAGCCTTCACCCTGTTGAGAGGCTGCTGCCCTGAGGTCTGCAGGCAGGGCACTGCTGCTCTGCTGCTGAGCTTGGGGATGGGCAACAAAGGCACTTGTCCATGTGTAGTTGCAGCCAGCCCTGGCAGCAAGCTGCCTCACAGCTCTCCAGTACTGGCCCTTGGCTTGTCCACAGTGAGGTTTTCCTTAACCTTCTCACCCGCAAAGGCCTGGTACAATCCTGTCTAGTAAGGCACATGTTAACAAGCTCACACACTAAAAAAAAAACCAAAAAT
>WEIS01036051.1:0-19669 GCA_013389965.1 Todus mexicanus
TTATTTATTTTTTTCATTTTTATGTGCTACCCAAGAAAATATCTCTCCTAGGCATAGTTTTGGAGTTCTTTTGTTCCAGGGGAAAGAGTTTCATAGGCATATTGTTCTAAGAACTAAACCAGATAATGTTATTGTTACTGCTGTGATGTTCCTGACTGGCAACTGAGCTACATCAACTATCATGGACCTGCCAGGATGTGATCCTATCCAACCTGCTCTGGGTGGCCCTGCTGGAGCAGGGGGGGTTGGACGAGATCATTTCCAGAGGTCCCTTCCAACCCCTGCGATTCTGTGATTCCAGTATCATGTGAAAGTTTAGCCCATGACAAATGTGGCATAATTCAGAATTATTCTGCCATGAAATTTTTAAAAGATTAATTAAGTTACTTTTTGTTTGCCCTGTGCTAAGAGCAGATCCCTGGACAGTTAGAAAAGCTCACAGTGTTAAGTGGTGGCTTGTGAAGTCATCACCATGTGCTTGTATTTCTGAGTCCGAATGGACTAGAATGGAATGAAGGTAGTTTGCACATGTCTAACTATCAAACAACACCTATGGCCTCGGTGGGAATTTGACAATAACTTTCAATCAAACGAGCAACAAACCGAAACAAAGCCCTTTGGTGTTTGTGAATTGTCTATTCATCTAGAGTTTCCTCCAGAATATGCTCACATAGATGCAGCTGTCACAGCTCCATGAGGTACGTGAGTCTGTGGGCAGCTATTTTGCTTGTTTTTCCTATACTTTCTGTCCATATATCAGAGCAAACAGAGCTACGGTTCTGAAATCCGACAGGGAAAGTTTCTGGCCTCATCGTAGCATTTCGAGGCAATGATCTGAGCTAGGAGATGGGTCGGGAGGACCCCAGAGCACCCCCTGGTACATCCCACAGTCAAGCTTAGAAGTTGCCTGAGGCTCTCCTTCACGAGCAACTGGAAAACACAATTAATTCCCCCAGGTGTCCATCTGAAACGAAAGTACAATAATTTTATATAGAATATTTCTATATGAAACAGAATAGAAATAATTGTGAATCAGGCTTAGCAAATGCTGCATGAATCACAGGGCAGATGCCACTTAGAGTAAGTTTATGATAAAGTCTGTGTCCAACGAAAAATAGACAACTACAGCAGCTCGAAGGAGTCGCAGGATTGCTCTCGTTATTTATCTTGTCGTTGGGGTTAAACCCATCCCATCCATCAAAAGGTGTTCAAAGTGCTTAGAAACAAAGAAAATCAGGAAACTCTCTATGGTATAGGCAGTAGACGTTTGTAACTCAAGAATTTCCCCTCAAGATATTATCTGATTGGTTTCTTCATGCACAAATAAATTCATTTAATTTTCCCTAGGCAAGCTGTGGATCGTAGCATGAGGTCACAGCTAACCCAGAAGCTGCTTTCTTATCATGACTTCCAGGGAAGCAGGACTTTCCTATTTACATAGCGTATAGGATAATAGTCAGAACTCAGATACAGCGTAATAAATAATTTGACCTTAGGCAGTTTGAGGGTTGCATCAAAGAAATGTACAGACCTGACCTTTCCAAAAAGTTCTCCAGTCGTGCCTGATACGAATGGGTGTTTTCTTACGCTTTCTTTGTCCAAAAACTTGGTGACATCAGTGTGTTTCAGCTACTTGTTTAGACTTCTGAGGAAGTATTTTGATTTCAACAATCATTAATGAGTTTCAACAAAGCATTAATATTCTGGTCACAGACTGTCTTTTCCGCCTAATGCAATCGCAGGACTTTTCAGCAGCTTTGATTTCAACAAGCGCGTGATTAAATCAGTAATTTGAATAAAGCACCACATCAAAACCGAATGTCGAAGTCGAGAGTCATTTCAAATAAGCTTCAGATACAGAATTCTATGGGATTTTTCATCTGCTTTTGTCGTAGTCTTGGTCTATCCTTCACTTCACTACTTAGCAATGGAAGAGTGGGTCTCCTCAGCAAGATCTCTTCCAGTGCTGTCACACACATTTCATTTTCAAAGACTGACTAGCCAAGTTTTGTTCGAAAACAAGACAAATGCAAAAAAACCCCCAAACCAAGCCCATCATCTGTGCAGCAAAAGCCTTCAGATCAAAGCACGGTTGTCATAAAAGTAGATTTTAGATATTTTCTTTTTTACTTACGTACTTTTTACTTATGTGCTTCCTGCTTCCTTAACTAATTGCCATTCTATTCTTACATCCTGAGTCTTTTCTCCAGTTCCTTTCAATCCTTTTGATGACTGGAAGATTCCTTGGTTAGCTTTCTGCCTGGCTGTCGCATTATTTTATTTTACCTTTACATAAACTACGCATCTTTAAGGTCCCTTCCAACCCAAACCATGCTATGATTCTGATAATACAGATAGGGTGGCATAAATCTCCACCAATCTTCTTATCTCAGGCACCTAGAATTTATATTTATACTCATTTAAATTGATGTCCACGATCAGAATCAGTTCAACCATTCATCCCTAGAAGGCACAACATCAACTGCAAAGCGTAAAATACCTTCCCTGTCCTCAAAACGTAGAGGACTTATTGCAAAGCCACAAAAGGGTAACTCATCAGAAGTCAACAGTGATATCAAAAGCATAGAGAACAGCACGGGGAGAGGGGAAAATAATTGCACAGCTTGATACTTACAGAATTTCTTAAAATCCAGCCTCTTCCGAGAGCAGAGCTGTGCGCGGGGCCGAGACACAAACAGTGCGTCCTTTGTTACCTGTCCACGCAGCTATTTGAAGTCTGCTCAAGAGCAAACTTCTGAGCAGTTACACAAGGGCAAAATAACACGGAGGCAAAACATGGACGTGATTTCACGCCAGCTCTTTTGCTTTCTGCCCGGAGATTCCCATGCAGACCGCAACGTGGAATATTATTCTTTTTTTTTTTGCTGTTAGTATTGCTCACTTTGAGTTTTTATAGCTGCTTGGAGATCTGCATCACTGTATTTGAGTTCAGCTAATCAAGTACACCAATGAACAGGAATGCAGACACACAGCGCTGTGAAAAACACAGAAGGAAGTTTTTCCAAGCAAAATCCCTCTATGAGGCAGTGGTTCCAGTGATGCAATCAGAATAGGAAGGAAAGTCTGTGTGGCTTCATTGTTTTGTTTGGATTTTGGGGTCCAGTGTTCACTTGTGATAATATTTCCAGTCGTAAGTGTGTTTCTCTGAGGGCAATCCAAAATAAAAAAAGTGACTATGATGAACCTAATGGGAAAAATATCCCATTGAACGTGCTCAGTTTTTCCATCATGAGGGACTGTTACAGAACTGCCCTACGCCATTATCTTTCCTGTGTAGTTCAGCAGCTTCTGGCTGTGTTTTATTCATTTATTCATTTAGTTAGTTAGTTACTTTACCAAAGTCCAATGAATACACAAAGTGGATCCAATACAAATGTAATTACAGAGAGATTCAAGAACCGCTTCATCCTTGTGAGGAATTTTAGAGGTTTTAACTAAGAGAATGGAATGAATAGCACGAATGATCAAAAAGAAGTGCTGCAACGTGTATCAAGGATATCGAGTTGGTTACAGGGACATCCAGATCTTTAGAGACAAACCCGAAGCCAACTGCCGCCAAGAGGAGTTCTGTCTCTGACCTCAAATGTTGTGAGATGTCAATTATGCTTGTAATTCAAAGTTTCAACTCTCCATAACCCCCACAGTTCAGCAGCTAAAACAAACACGTCCTCTCTACAGACACGACTTATCTGATGGGCCCATCACGCTGCGTAATTCTAAAACAGGATTTTCCAGGTGACGTACGGAGCGCTGCATCATCTCTCTGGCTTTAGGTAGCACAGTTTAAAGGTGAGAAAGGCTCAACAGTGGCTCAACTGTTCGTGTAGGCAAACAGGATTTTTCCTCACATCTCCCCAGCATAAAATGCACAGCAGCAGCTTTGCCAAGTGAGCAAATTCTTTTCGTCAAATGCAAAATTGTTATTGAACGTGAAGATGTTTCCTCCCCTTCTGTCAGAACATGTATCTCCTGTCACCATACATACGGGTCATTATTTATCCCCAAAACCTACTCCTCGCTTTCAAGAGATCTTCAGCAGATGCTACCTTCGCTCTGCTGTAATCACATTATAGGGCATCACTCATTTTATAGGTTGTTGCAAATGATAGAAAAGCGGTAAAGAGCTTTTAACTAAACATACATCACAGAAAGAAGCAGAAGGGAAATACTGAGCTTACTATCATCTTCAGCTATACCCATATACTGACATCAGTCAATGTTGTAAGACCCTGCGAAGATGGCCAAGGCCATAAAAACACATGTTCTGTAAAGATATTAGAAGAACTCTTCCCGCTATCTGGTTTCCGGTATCTGATGCAAACTCGTTTACTTAATTTCAAAGATTAATCCAATACTAAGTTTAAATTTATTCAAAGTCCTGAAAGATTGCCTACCAAATGTTGTTGCTCCTGCTGTGTCCAGTGAACTCATGGGATGGGGCTGGCTTTAGGGTGTGGATACACAGACGTGTATCATCTCAGTGTTTGGTTCATAGAATCTTTGAGGTTGGAAAAGACCCTTGGGATCATCGAGTCCAACCCTCAACCCTACTCTGCAAAGTTCACCCCTAAACCATCTCCCCCAACACCACATCTAAACGCCCTTTAAACACATCCAGTATTAGGGATTCAACTCCCTCCCTGGGCAGCCTATTCCAGCAGCTGACTACCCTTGCTGGGAACAATTTTTTCCTCCTCTCCAGTCTAAGCCTCCCCTATTGTAGCTTGGAACCATTCCCTCTGGTTCTAGCGCTAATTCCCTGTGAGAAGAGCCCAGCACCAACCTCTCTGCAATGTCCCTTCAGGGAGCTGGAGAGAGCTATGAGGTCTCCCCTCAGCCTCCTCTTCCTCACACTAAACAGTCCCAGCTCCTTCAATCTTTCCTCATTAGATTTATTCTCCAGGCCCTTTCCCAGCTCCGTTGCCTCCTCTGCACCCGCTCCAGCCCCTCGAGATCTCTCTGGGATTGAGGTGTCCCAAACTGAACACAACACTCGAGGTGTTGCCTCCCCAGTGCTGAGCACAGGGGGATAATCACAGGGGGATAATCCTCTCCCTACTCCCGCTGCTCACACCATTTCTAATACAAGCCAGGATGCCGTTTGCCTTCTTGGCCACCTAGGATTGCAATTGTTGCACAGCCTGAGGTCCCCTTTGGTTTGGGTGAAACAGAAAATCTATTCCAGGGAAGGAAACTCATCACTAACAATCTCAGAGGAGGTAACTTAATCCAGCCATCCACTCCACTGATATAATGAGGAATGCACTTCGTCAGCCTGAGAGGGTTTAACTACAGCTGGCTGGGTTCAGTGCAGCCTGAGAAACCAATCTGGTCTTAGTAACACCACCTCCTTCACAGAATTACAGACATACTCGCAGCAGATAGACCCTGAATGATGTTTTTCCACTCACTCATGCAGTGGCCAATGTCTTTTTCAGCATCGCTGAAGCCCTGGATTGATGCCATGAAATGATTCAGAAACCAAAGGCTGAACTGTCAACTCAAGAATAAAGGTTGTGAACTTTATTTACAGGGTTTGACCATGGCTCCATTCAGTCTCTGAACAACATCATGTTCCTGATGCAGCTGATGAGATTTGATTGGAAAAGATATTTTGATGGGCTTTCAGATGCTGACTGGCCTATCTATTGTTTAAGAAATAAAACAATTCTTTGGGCTCTATTCTCTAGGAAAATCAGAACTCTACTCGTCACTCAAATTAGCTAAGTTAGGGGGAAAAAAATCTAAACGAATCAAAATTTAAAATCTTCTTTAAATTTATTCATCAGGACTAGTTCTGGATCCCTGCTGTACCCTTGACTCTTCTGCTGGAGTCTGCAGGGATTCAGATGATGAGTATTTTCACAGCATTGCCAATAAGCTTTTCTAACCTAATATCACAAGCACCACTCCTTATTCATGAGCTTTGCTCTGGTGGGAAACTGATTTGCACAAATGAATGAGATATTCTGTCATGATTCGGGTCAGTTGGATAAAGCTCCCCCTCCATTCTGCAAAACATTGGAGAAAAATGCAGTGTAACTTCATACCTGTTTACTTTGTGCACCTAGACCTGAAAATACCCGACCTAACCTATTAATCAGCAGAGTGGCCAGCTCAGAAAAAAAAAAAAAAACCCCCCCCCCCCCCCCTTTTTTTTTTCCTTCTTATCAGTCCTGAAGCATTAGTTTAAACACTTTGAATTCCAGCCTTCAAGTTTCCACCTACAGTTGTGGCAGTGGACTGGACACAGGCTCCGCCAGACGAGAAGCCCTAAAGCTGCGGTAGAGTGCTACAGGTTGGGCAAAATGCTGCGCTAATAGCAATGTACAGCTCCTGGACACAGGCTAAAGGGGGTGGGATTTGCTTGTGGCCACCCCAAAAAAAGATATCCTGAATTCCTCTGTTGTGATCTTCAGGTGGTAATTGTGAAATTCGCCAAAGCCAGGGATTTATTAACGCTTATGTTGTCAGACTGAACTTACGGTGCCACACTGACCTTTTTTTAAACTTTTTCATAGAATCGTTTAGGTTGGAAAAGAACTGTAAGATCACCACATCCAAACACTAATCCAGCACTGCCAGGGCACCACTGCCCCGTGTCCCTCAGCACCACATCTCCACAGCTTGGAAACCCCTCCAGGGNCCAGCTGGCTGTCACTGGTTTATTTGGTTCCTTTTTGCCTGTAACGCAGTAGGAGTCAGAATACAGGCATCACAACTGCACCTTAAATAATGATGGTGCAAAAATTTCCCTGTCCTATGTCTGAGAGAAGGAAAAAAAAGACAGTGAATTAAATCCGAAAGCAATGCACATCCTTCTTGCTTCAGTACGCCTCCTTGCAAGGAAGAGAAGGTTAACTCTGCAAATTGCAGCTTTACTTCTTTTAGAAGTCTCGATAGCACTAACAGTGTTAATTACAGACAGTCTCATTACCCTCATGAATATCATACCCAATATCTGAGTCTGGAAAGAGAAAACGAGCCTCCGCGGACATCCGATGACAATAAACTCCCCGTACAAATGGGCGATTACTTAAAACTACAGTGACTCATTGTTTCGTGGCATGTAACGTAATTAACTGCAGATTTACTTGTGTTCGCAGCAGCCTGAGACAAGCTGGTTTGGTTTGCACGGTCTAACTGCATTGCTGAAGGCAGCAAAGTTAACTTCAGGCCTGGGTTAGCTAAATCTCACAGAAGAAAAAACATTCAGGAGTTAAAAAAAGCCATAGGAGATGGAGCCCATTAAGGATGAAATGCATCTTGGCCACACAAACCAGCTGCGGAGTCAGTATCCCTTCCCAAAATATCTGTGGTGCGCTTCCTAAATGCAGAACGTGGAGCTCCTGCATGTTGAAAAAGGTTTTTCAAAAATTGATACGATAGCTTCCTTTGTTTGTTTGTTTAATTTTTAATGGCCACTCTCTGTCAGAGGCAACAGATGACGTGAAGAAGAAGATTCCCGTTAATATCTGCCTCGTGAGAGAAGTAATTCTTAATGTTTGCCATATATTCTCTGAATTACCAATGACATGCGGGCAGCCTCAAGTTTCGTGCTCCATCTACGTACACATACTGTACACACACACATGAAGAAGAAGAAAGGAATTCTCCTGAACCCTTCCATTGCCAGTAATGTCGTCCTTTAAATTCTCATGGTTTAAGTGCTTTCGCTAGCTGAAAGAGAGAAGGAGGGAAGCAAGGCAGCGTGAAAGGATTGCAGCAGATCACTGGGGATCAGCATCCTCTGAGTGGAAGATGTCAGAAGGACCTTACACAAGTCAGACACAACTGTTTCAGCAAGAGACTGACGACCCCTGCATATTTCAAAGACTTGCCTCCCATGCTTGGCGAGCTGCCCCTGCTTCCTTCTGCCCACCCTCTCTCCAAAAGTCAGCACTTCCAAAGTGAAATCCTGAGTCCAAAGGCTTCCCTTGTCTCTGTGCACCAGGATAATCTCGCTGTTTCCTTTCGCTTCCTTGCACACTCATGGTGTGGGCACCATCTGGCCCAGACATGACCAAGCACAGCCAAAGCTGCAGAACATCTTCAGAGAATGCCCGAGGCTCCCTGCTCCATGCTTCACCTGTAACCACAGCTGAGATTTTATATTCACCTCTGATACATCCAGACAAATATTTAGAACTCAAGTTTTCAAAATATTTGAATAGCAGAGGGAAGTTGCGAAAGGAAGACGGGCCCACTCACTGCTAATGTTTTAATTATCTAAGACTTTACGCTGATGTCTTATTCCACAAGAATCCTATTAAACAGGCAGTCAGCTTGAGCTGAGTCAAGAGAGAGTGGAATCAGATCATGCCCTGTAAGCAAAGTTACTGACAAAAAGATCCGAGTTCTGATGGCTCGATCCCATTTCCACTGAATTCAGAGGTAAAAGCCTCCATTAATACACCCAAGTTCTCAGTCCATGTGCAAAACCAATGCTCATATCCCACTCTATGTTCCACTGCAGGATTTATTATTGACTTTTTAGACTAACATAAGAAAAAGCCAGAGTATTTCATGTTAGGTTGGATGCCACAACTATCCAGTTCTTGATCTCATACTCATGTTGACCTGAAAAAAGGATCTGGCATTCTCACTTTTAAATTTCTCCTTGACCACTAGGTATGACCATCACTGGGGCAGAAAATAAACGGGGATGACATTTTGCTCTGAGCTTTTATTAGTCAGAGAAACTGGCGGGGAAAAGGGTCTCCATCACCATACCTAGTATTTGCATAGACCAACCCAGAGTCTGGATGATTGTGGATCTTCTGATGTCTACCGGGATGTAGTTCATGAGGAACACCCTATTCAGTGAGGCAAATTCAGGCCTTGTCTAAATTTGTTATTCCCTGCCCAAAGCCATTCACTGGGAAGCCAGCATTTAGCTGCAGTAAAATACAAGATCTTGCAGCTCTAGAGCTTCTTCCGTTTCTGGTAACAAACTGTGAGACTGACCTGATGTCTGACATCCTGAGGTTTCACCCACAGATGTTTAAAATGCAGTTTGCCAGCTTGTCTCCTGCTTTCCTTGTCTTTCAGCTGGTAAATGATGGCACCCCAGCTGGACTTCTACATGCAGTATAGGTTTTCAATATGTACTCCTCACTGTCCCTCATCACTCACAGTTCTCTGCTACCCTCCACCAAAAGACCGAGGGTGGTTATTTTCCTCATTATATGCTCAAAGCAATGTCAGCACGAAGAGATGTTACAAAATGCTAGTTTAGTCCTCAGGTGGAAATTCAACAATGGCAAAGCTTAACACTAGAAATTTCTCTCCCCTTTGTTCAGCCTTCTTCTGCCCAAACATCCAGGTCCATCCTAAACATTTCACATGTCTGAAAATCCCATGGGCTTCCAGTAGTCGAGTATTACACAACAAGAGGCTTTCAAGCAACTTGTCTTTCAAACCATTTCAGCTTCTGACTTCAAAATCACCACCTAAATGCCATTCCAAAGCCCAGTGCCACATGGGTCTAGTGGGACTTTGGGGGTCAGCTGTAAATGGCCCCATCACACAACATCCTTTGGGAGACTTCTTAAATTCTCACTACAACTACTTTTATTTGCACACAAGGAGGAGAAGTAGCTCCTGTATCTGTCTCCTGTCCTCCTTTACTCCCCTCTTCCCACCACCCTCTTGCATTCTCTTTTAGATCCCCTCTCCCAAGTCCCTGGCACATACAACAGGACTTGGAAGATCATGATGAGGACTGCTTCCACTGAGAGAGAACGGAGGAGGCAGGTGAAGGGGCCAAATTACTAGATAGGGTGCCTGGCTTCATTCACCAGCTTGGGACATGACTCTGATCACTCTTCTCCCATTTTCCTTCCTTAATGTACCCACCACAGCGGTACCTGAAGGCTGCTCAGAGCATGGCCCCATCATGACAGAGGATGTGTTGCCTGGCCAGCTGGAGCAAAGCACCGTGGTGGGCCAAGAGGCTGCTAAGACCATGATTAGCCAAAATCCAGGATGTTCACTCGATTATTTGCTGTGGATACTGTGTCAGGATGTGATTCTGTATTTGCACAGCATTAATCAGGTGCTTTTTAGATCCTCCTCTAGCTAGGGCTTTCACTCGTAGTTCAGAGTTGTGTCTTGCCATTCCCACCACTGCCCATTTTCCACACATCTACACTGAATTATTTTGACCTCCTGTGCAAAACTTACAGTTCTTGATTCCTGGCAGCTTGTTACACCAGTGCTGTTGATCTGCCAGACACAATCTGAAGGTGTCTGTGTAGGGCATGAGGGGCTCTCGGGTCCTACCAGGTTGTTTTTTGCAGCTCCAACCCTCGTGTAATCAGAGATAAGTGACTTAGTTAAAAATGAATGGGGCAGCTGGCGAAGTGCTCAACCGAACTGAATGATCAAAGGGACAGTGCCAGATGTTTTCCATCAGCTCTCCATATGGAGGTACCAGGGAGAGCAACAGCAGGAGCACCAAACTAAAAAAGAAACCAGAGAAGCCAACTCCAGTTTCAACCATAACATGAGGAACTGGCTATAAATACTACATTCCTCTGTGAGGCACCCGGAGGACGTTCTGTAGGTATTTCTAAAACCTACAGGAAAAGCGTGGCTACTATTGTCTGGCTTATTTATACGCAGCCTCCTGATAAATGTTTAAGAATCATCATTCTTAGCATCTATTTTAAATAAAAAGAAAAGTGCTTTAAAAATCACATTTCAGAAAGCTGCTAGAAATTATAAAAAGTGGGTTGGGTTTTTTTTTTTCCACATAAAGTATTTTTACCTAATCTGTGCCAATAGGGTCTTTTTCTCAACTACTGCTTTGTGGAGTTTGCTTTTAGCACTTTTAGTACATTCGAAAAAAATTCATTTCATAGGCTTTTGAGTCCAAGTTATTGCAGGAGGCCGGAGTCATTTCAAGATTTACTGGGGAAAAGGAGCCAGCTTTTTATTTCTGTCTTCTGGGGAAGTTTATGGTAGAGGGAGATAAACATCCAAAACCGTTAAGGTTGTTTATCCTGCATCACTTAGAAGACATTCTTGACATCACTTGTATACAACTGAGCAGGGGAGCTGCTCAGTCAGCACTGACAGAAATTAAACCCAGATCACTCAGCCTCAGGGCAAACAGCCCTTACTTCAGAGTGATAAAATCTCCTTCTGTTGGGATTAAAAAAAAAAGCAGACCAATTTTGGTGCATAAGGGCTCCTCTTCCAGTTTTATTTCAGGTCTCTATTTCAGGACACTTTATCTCACCATAAAATCTCTCTGCAGCATTTTGAGGCTTGCAAGAGGGGAGGAATATTACAAAAGGATCTGGTACCATCCTTGCCCAGCTTGACGACTTCACTATCAGCCCCAAACCCTCGAGTCTTAGACTTGGAGATCAGAGATGCTGGAAGCTCCCAGTAGGTAATTCAAAGCAACATAGAAGCCTCTGAAATGTTTCCTCTCCATTTTCTGACTCTGTAGTTTAGTGATGCCTGCTTGAAAGTCACCACCTGACAGCAGGAGGAGGGAGATTCGATGGAATATGAAGGGATTGGAGAGACATTTCCCTGAAACGATGGGAAGTGTCAGACTTGCCCTTGGCTAGGAGAGGAGCTAAGAAGGCGTCTTGGCTGCGTTGTTCAGTGCTGCTGAAATCCACTTCGTCCTTTACCTGTGTAGCACAGTCCTAGGTTCGGGATGTATACCTCCTACTCTTTGCATGAGTACTGATTAGAAAGATGCTTATTCTGTGTATAAAGAGATTGATGTGCCCTTTGAAAGCTGTTCTAACCTGAGGGACAGAGAAGAAAGCCTGTGAACGCGCTTTTTCCATCCTCTGGTTGTTACCTCAGGCACAGGGAAGCATAAGCCCCTCACTGCAGTGGAAATCTCTGGGACTTGCAGCCCAGGATGAATTCTTTGCTGGTAGACATGCTAGTGATAAAGGGGTTGAGGAACTCACTGACTTTCATGCCCGAGTCTAGGAAAGCTTGAGCGTGACTCACTTAGGAATGCTTTGTACTCCCCTAATTGCATAATTACCTTCGGGAGCTCACTGGCCATTTGGCACAGAGGTCACGCCTGTTTCCTCTGAGCACAGGAATAACTCCTCCTGGCCTCTCCTAGCAGGATGAAAAAGAGCTGAGAGGAAGACGTATGGCCACGGTCCCACTTTTCCTCTATACGATTCAGGAGTAGTATTTGTGCACAACTGAAGTCCTTCGCTCTCTGGAGTGAGAATGGAAAAGTTGACCATTAACTAACCCAAATCAGCACTTTCACCTTTACACTGAGACAACATCTGTATGGAATGGGGTCGTGCGATATTCTGTGATTCCCGTACTGGGACCTGTGACATCCGAATTCTAATAAATGAGATTAAAAGAAAAATGACCATCATCACAGGAACCTTCCCCATTATACTCATATGCCATAGAGTCAGTCCACCTGCCAAGCAAATAGAGCAGAGATCTCTCCAATACCTTGTTCTCAAGTAAAAAAATGCATGGATAATATAAAAGCTATCAACAACTGCAGTCACGCAAAACAGATGACAAGCAAAGTGAACTGAATGCCCCATGAATAAAATGGAAAGTGAACTTTCTAGCTGCATCGATGGAATAAAAGGCAGATCTGACTGGAGAATTCTCCTGGCCCTCTAGTAAATTCAACAGCGCAGTTTTCAGGGCTCGCCCCATGCGTGGACCTGGTAAATTAAGTGAGTCTGCAAGACGGAACAAAAGGAGAAAGGTAGAAATGAATTCTATAGGTAGCTGGAGAGGAGATATTTCAGGATAGGTATCTTTAATCCCCCTGATACTCACTCGTGTAGATGAAAAGCCATGCAGATGTGGTGCTGAGGGACAGGGTTTAGTGGTGACCTGGTGGTTGGACTTGTTGATCTTGAAGGTCTTCTCTAACCAAAACCATTCTCTGACACCATGATTCCTCCTATTTGGCTTATAAATGCAAGTGCTGTTGGCTGTTGTAGTTCATGCTGATGCTAAACATGCAGGTGTACGTTGCAGACACGCACAGAAGACACCTGCCTGATTGGCCCTTCAAGAGTTGTAGGTGGATGTGAATCCAAGTGGCCTGATGCATCTAAGTTATTTGATCAGTGTAAACTTTGGTGTCCGTGGGCTTCTCAGCTGTGTGCTTGGATTGGCAAGAGTGTTTAAGATTACTCATTTGTTTAGCGGCTCATGATGGCTGCTTGAATCTTTCCTTTTTTATCAGCATAGAGGGAAGCAAAGCCATTTAATGCCGACTGGGGCTGCATTAGCTTCCCCTTTCTGTGAGAAACCTCTGCTTCGAAAGTTCCCAAAGTGAAAGTGTTTGCAAGAGAAAACGCAGCCTGGAGAGACACCCACATCCAAGCCTGGCTCTGGTGAGTGGAGTTGTTCCTCTGGTATAAAGGCAGCATCCCTCTAAAGCAGGAGAAAAGCTTTGGGGAGAGAAAGAAAATGAAATATCTTGATTCCTAAGCTGAGGAAGAGCTCATCAATGGTTTATCGAACTGAGGACTGATATCCAAGACTGATTCTGTTCTCATAGGTACATATCTGAAGTACAGACTTCGTCTGAGCTGCATCCGACTAGATCTAAACAGAATCAGGGGACAGACAGGCTCTGGGTCCCAACTACTTTTGTTATCAAATGAAAAATAGACACCACCTCTGCTCAATGTATGTTTTTTCGTATCATTCTCCCGGAGGTAGCGTGCAGTGGTACGGGTGGCTGTCCTAGGGATCAAGGAACACCAGCCAGAGCCTACCGAAAAGCCTCTTGCATTAGGATGGCGGCAGAGGAAAGCATATAGAAAATGCAGTCCAGGAAAGAGTTCTTAGAAGATGAAGTAGGGATTAAGCCAGAGCCTATTTTACCAGTTGCTAAAACGCTCAGAGCGTTTGCCTTCATGGGTTCTGCATTCCAGAGGGCTGCATGCTGGGTTAAGTTAATAAAAACCCCTCTCTCGAGCAGGCTTTGGAAACTCTGAGCATCACCAACTGCCCATATGGCAGAATTTGGCTGTTGCTGTTAGACAGCTGCACAACAAGAAAGGGGAGGCAGCACCAAAATCTTAGGGCTGCACAGACGTCTAGAGAGACACATGCCTTTGCTTCATGGTAGCAGCTTCCAAAACATGTTCCTCATCAAAATGCCAGGATCCTCTTTTAGTATTATTATTATTATTGTCCTTTCAGGAACTGCAATTCGCACTTCTGCTTTTCTTAGGCGATACTTCTGTGACTTAAACTCTTGTACACCCCGAGCTTCGGCTACAAGAGCATTTGAAAACAATTAGCACTTCTCTGTGAAAAAAAACCCAGCAAAACACCACGTTTCCATCACTCTCAGCTTCTGAGGGAGATATAGCTGAGCTTTCTTCCTTGGAGAAGAAATGACACGCTCCTCTGTAACCCAAAGCCAAACCACAGCGCTCTGTTTTGAGTAGCGCATGCCATTCTTGCTGCGTCTGAAAGCCCAGCCTGTGTTTCTTTTCTTAACATGAAACCGTGTGTTTTGGTACTGCTCTCAAGCAACAGTTTAGGAGAACAAAGGAGTTATCTTTATGAGACAGCCAGGGAAATGCACAAAGAACAGGAAGATGCAGCTAACCTAAATAATGACAACGAAAAGAAAATAGCTATAAATAAACAACGTGGAGTAAATATCATTATTTTCATTAAGAGAAGACGCAGACTTAATTCCCTGGGGCTATAACATCTACTGTTTCCTCAGACTTTAGTTCTTATTTTTTTCAGTCAAGCCACAGAGTAACATTTCCTACTTTCTTCAACTTTTTACAGTATGAACTTTCATATCACTTCTTTCGGAGAAAAGTGCAAAAGCCAGACAGGGGGGGTCTAGGAGAAAGGTCAGGTTTGCTAAAACAATAAAATTGCCCAAACGGCTATTTTTGAACTGTGCAAATCCATGCGTCCCTACAGCGCAGGGAAGTAAACACACACACGACTGCATTAATTAAGACAATGCTCAGTTTCCTGCAACCCAGAGGAATTTTTGTATTTAGACTAAGTCTTTAACGACGCACTCTCCCATTGTGTGCGTGTGCAAAGCAGCAATGGTGATTTCACAGAAAGGCAAAGGCTGGCCCTAACCTGGTGTGTGAATGGGGAAGGAATTAAATAATCCTCTAAACCAAAGCCAGAATCAACTTTCTGAGCACCAGCCTCAGTCGCTCCAGCCTTCTCACTTTCTGTAAGAAAGTTCTAAACGACCTGAGCAGAAGCCTGATTCACATGCTGTCGGGTTTTTTTCTTCCTGAGGATTGTCTTGTGAAGTGTCTTGGGCAGGAAACTGGCTTCATCTGTTGACTTGCGAGGTTTAAAATAAGCACCCGTGTTTCCCCCCTCCCAATCCTGACCAGCAGTACTGGGCTGAATCACTTCCCCGGTGGAGGCAAGAAACATGTTAGAGCAAAGAGCTCTCAAAGTACTCGGGGAAACTCTCGTGGGCTCACATACAACCAGTAAAACCCGTGACCGACATTGGTCCCCATCCCTCGAGCTTTACCTGCTGGCGGGTGAATGTCCGGAGGGGATGTCCTGCGCAAAGCTCTGCTCCATGCCCGGGATCCTGGCTGGGCTGTGAGGATGGTAGGCTGTCAGGACCACGCTGCCTGAGTCCTTCATCTCCATGGTGTGTCATAAGCACATGTCGTCCCCGCTGGTGGTGACAAAGCGACCGGGGGAGTGCTGATGGGAGGTTGAATGGTCCTGTCACGAGCGTGGGCTCATGGCCTGGCTCTGTAGCAGCTTCTGGGCACCGTTTGCTGTCAGGAGAGCTGTGTGACCGAGCCACGGCTCCTCTCCCTGTCAGGAAAGCTGAATTAGCATATATTCAAAAACACCGCCCACAAAACAACCCACGGGGAAGTTACTACGCTCCTAGGAAACTAGAAACCTGAGATAATCCTGCACGGCACCAGCCGAGCGCCGAGAAAACTTCTTGCTTGCTTGCTTTTTGTTTTCTTTCAAGAGCCAATTTCTCAATGCTCCTCCCGCTCCTGAAACAGGCTCGACTAAGGGAATTTATTTGCTGGTGAAGCAGCAGGATGAGTGGAGAGTGCTACTCAAACACAGAACGTGGTTTGGCAGAGCAGGGGGTGATGTTAAGGTGCTCACACAAAAGTAAGCGAAAGCTGTTTAAATTATCTGGAGCAGGAGCTTTGATTTCCTGTATTTTTTAGGTAGGGAACCACATTTGCTTTCTCCTGAAAAGTGATTAAATTTGTGTTTTGCTTAATTCAGCTGGGTACTTAATTAGCAGGGCACTGTGAACCAAGTGAATTCTTTTCATAATAGAGTGTGTTCATCTGGAGTAATCCCACAAATATAAACACTCCCAGGTGCTTGATAATTATTCATGTTTGCACTCGATCTTTCTATGCTAATAGAATGTTTTCCTCTCAAAAGGAAAAAAAAATATAAATCTGGAGTAACACCTGGACAAAACTCTGTAGTCAAAATGAGAAAACTCACAGAGCCCTTTATATTCCTGTCCCACTTCTTTAATATCTGAGATTTTTTGGGGAAAAGAACTCTTTCTGATAAATGCCTATTCCTGAAAACTTTCTCCTGCCTGCAGTATCAGAGAAAAGGTGTCCCTAATTTTATTCTCTAAGCCAGAGCTCTCTGAACACCCTGTGAATGAATCTTCAGCCTCTGTGCACCTTTGTCACGGCCAGGGGCAGCGTCCTCAGCGCGGGTATCATGCAAAACGCCCGTCAGGCTCCACTTCTGCATCCCCCAAAATTACTCTGTCGGCCTCTCCAGCGAGTGAAGCAGCTGAGGGTTTGAAGGGCACGAGAAGGATTTATCTCCACCTTCCCCCTGAGCTCCGTATCCTGCCTGGAGGGGCAGGACCGTTTCAGTCAAATCTGCTGCTGAGACTCATGCAGGCAGTGCCCAAGTTAATTTTAAATTAGCCAGCAGAGCACACTGATAACAGCTCGCTTGGCAGCACTTCTTGCCAGANCTCTGCATACTCCATATTTCATGGTCAGGAATACGGAGAACAAATTAGGAAGTTTTATCTACATGAGCTGGCTGGTTTTCATTAGCAAATTGCATAGAAGTTTATCATTTACAAGACAGCTTCAAGAACACCTGGCCTGAAAAAAAAAAAGTGTCTTAAAGTGTTTCTGAGTATTTGTCCAGCGCTCTGAGCAATCTCCTCTAGTTGCAGATGTCCCTGTTCCCTGCAGGGCAGTTGGTCTGGATGACCTTGAAAGGTGCCTCCTAACCCAAACCATTCTACAATTCTATGAACTTTTCGGTGGGATGATTCTTTCTGCCCCCCACCCCTTTATCATCTTTCCATCTAAATGACAAATTTAAAACAAGTAAGAGTATCCTTTCCTTTTTCCTCAGAGCATGGAGAAATACAGTGGTTCTGGTTTTGGTTTCTCTCACACAGAAAAGTACGAAGTTTATTGAAAGAGAAATGAGGAAATTTAGATTTAGAATGACATTTTTCTGTGTCTTGCTCCACTGTACTTCCTTTGATTTAATCAGCGAAAAATGCTGCTTTTTAAACAGCTTCCTTTTAAGACTTAATCTAACCCAAATTCACATTAAACTGGTCCAAAATTAGCTTCAAAGTTTGTGAATTCTGTCCAACTTTGTGCTGGCTAACTTAAGCTGGAAGCGAGCACTGAAATTCCATACCCAGAGATTTTTGTGTGATTTGTAGTTCAAAGGGGAATTTTCAGGGCTCTGTGGTTCTGCTCTTATGACACGATGGCCCATGCTCCTGCCATCCTAGCACAAGAACCCCTGGCTGACAAATCCTACTCCTCTCAGTGGCAGCTCTCCTTGGGCTTAACCAGAAAAAACTCTTTAAAATTTATGTGAAAATCTTATCTCCTTTCCAAGCATAAGACATTATATTTCCTACAGGAAGGTTGCTCATCATGTTACTGCCACAGTGATCACTAATACATATTATGGAAACACATAAATATTATTCACAGCAATGACAATTTCTTTTTCATCTCAGTAAGCTTTATACTAGTGCCTTTCTGCGTGTTTATACTTCTTCTATCAAATATACAGAAGAATATTTGTCACAGCTGAGGGACTTGGTCACACAGCTACATGGCCACCAACACATTTTTGAAGCAACAGGTTAATAAAGGTCTTTCACTCCTAGTTCTCAACATCAGAGCCCACTGATCCACATACAAATAATTATGTTGCCAAATTTGAAAAGGTGCAAACCACTCCCCTTGGCACCAGCACAGTGTGATATCTGGAAGCACAAGCTCCTTGCCTACTAAACCCTGTGGAGCTGCTCATGAGTTCATTGAGTACTAACTCCCTACAGACTCTTCTCTTCTTCTACCTTCATTTTACTGGTTGCCTCCAAAAGCATCCTTGCAATATTATTTATCACCAAAATGGCATTCCCAGAGAATTTGAAAGGGCTATGGAACTATCAACCACCCAAAAACCCAGAACTGTCGTAGTCCTGAGTACTCCACGACCTGGGAATGTGTAGACACTCAAGCGTGTTGGATTGGAAGAGTTTCCTACTTGCTTCTTTAGAAACCAGGAGACTAAATTCACCTTTAACAGAAATGCACAGATCGAACTGGAGGAGGAACCTGGCCCACATTGCCTTGCACTTCTCCTGTGGCCATGTCACCACTCCAGGTAAAATGCAGTTTAAAAGCTCATGTGTATCCCTAGCAGACTTAGCATCATTTTCAGTTTCCAATCATCCACAGATGTCTAACCCCAAGAGCCATTACGCACATAAACATTTTTAGCTCTCAGCTTGATGTATGTATTTCGGCTGATTAATTTCCAAAATATCTATTTGTACTTGTGCCAGACACTCTGCCATGTCCATTCAGGTCTCCAGTTCATGCATCAACACGTTATAAATCTCCACATAAAATCTTCCATATTTGTTTTCCTGACAGAGAAAATCCCATTTAATAAGCGGGGCCTCTTTTCTTTCTATGTGTTTTACTATTGAGAGGGTCACTGTATTTTTTTTTCCCAAGTCCTATCAGTGTTTGGGTTTTTTTTGTTATGGGAAGAGAGGAAATAAAAGTAATACTAAAAATATGTTTTTATACTGTGGGCTTTATCTACACATAGCTTAAAGCACATCACCATTATTTTGTTGTCTGATGGCGCTGGAGAGAGACTAATGCTAAGATACTGGGAAGGGGAGAAAACAAGACATCTTGAGATGCAGCAAATTCTTTGTCCACACCCTGATCTCCTAAAGGACACTTGCTTTGTTTCTAATGGTGCTTGGTGCCTTCCACTATATGGTTTCTTCAGGTAAACTGTAGAAAATGCCTTGAAGGTGTGTCAGATATTTTGGAACTTAGAAATTCTAATTCTAGATTTTAGAAATCTTCAGCTCTCAGTTTGCCATATGTATTTTGGCTGATTAAGTTTCAAAATATCTATTTGTTCTTGTGCCAAATATAAACCGATGCTATTAATTTATCACTGTCCCATCAAAGAAGTGGGGCACCCACCTTCTGGACAAGCAAGGAGATGTAAAGCCAGGGTAGAAAGGGAATAAAAACGCCATAGTCAGAAGCACCCCTGGCCACCCAGCAGCCAGGCATCAACCTGGCATTCAGTCAGTGCTGGTTTCATAGAATCTTTGAGGTTG
>WEIS01036056.1:337-17583 GCA_013389965.1 Todus mexicanus
CCCTCTCTCCTCCTCCCTCTCCCTCCTCAGGGAAAAGATGGGCAGAGGGAGCACAACATGTGGATGCAGGCCCTGCCATCCCTGGGATGCGGATCCAGCAGTGACCAGCACTATGCACAAACAGGAAGGGGAAAGAGCTGATAGAACTTCCTGTCCCCTTTAAGTAGAGGAAGGCAGGAACAGGAATGGAATACATGACCCTCTGACCCAATAGAATCCTAAGATCTCTACCTGTTCCTCTTTTAACCCTTAAACCACAGCTAGTACCTGTTGTTTAATATTGTTTTCTGACAATAATGAACCGCATCTGCCTTGCAAAAACTAGTCATCACTAGCTAAGTTATTGCTTAAAAAAAAAAAATAAAGTGGATTGCATATGCAGACTTGAGGACATGGCAGATGGTCTGGAGTCATAATGCTGGTGTTGTGGGACAAGAACATTAATTCAATCAAGAAAGGTAAAAGATAGGGGACTGTGATAAAAATCAGGACTACCTAAGGAAGCCTCAAGTCCAAAGTAAAAGTATGTCTTTTATCCTTTTGCCTTGCAGAGATAAATCATCTCAGTATTCCTTCCTTGTGCAACCAAGGATTATGTTAGCCTTAAATTGCCACATTACAAGATGGGAGTTCATTGTGAGTTGTCTGTCAGCTCTGCTCCTTAAATCCTTTTTCAGAGATGCTACTTTCCAAGCTACCTGTTCAGACAGTACTACTTATCAAGTTATTTACCTGAAAAGATACATAAATGGAATAATCCAAATTGCTTCTGTCTGGAAAGCTGCTTTCCAATACACGTCCTGCACTAAAGATAGATACTGCCTTCCAGTACAGTTGTTCTCGCATGACAGGGGCTACCAAGGAGCCCTCAGTGTCACACAACTCAGTCTGGCTATACTTCCGTAGTCCATGAGGAGCTCTAATGTCCTTGAAAGCTGTGCCAACTTGTGTCAAACTGCCACACCACAATTCAGTGGAGCAGTAGCAGGCTGGTAGCAGCCTAACTCAGCCTTTGTGCATAACCTGCGAGGTGCTAACAAAGAATATTGTAATAGTTGAGATTAGTACCAGAAGGCAAGAGGGAAACAGATATATTACTAGAGATGGCCCTGGTTTGAAAGCTGTGAGGAAAGTAACAAGATGTTGAAGAAGTAAGGTCTAGGGTAACAGGAAAAATATACCATCCCAAATGTATTTTTTTAGATTATGGAACTGCTGACAAAGGAACAGGCTGGAAGAATGATAAGAAATTCCTTGCCAACAGAAGGGGGACAGGACGTACTGGCAGATCTCTACTGTATCTCATATTTTTGTTCCTATGGTTCTGTTCAATACATTCAGGTCACATGTGACTGTGTTATATATAAACTGGAATGCAATGACAAAACCAGATGTCTCTAATTTCACAAAGTATATCAGACTCATAATACATTAAGAACATTTTTGCAGAACTCACATTCCTATTTACCTGAATGTAAACCAGGATTTTATCTGAAAATTTGCAGGTTTTCTTCATCATGCTGTATTTTCAGATGAGCTGCTTATTTTATTTGTTCTTCAAATGAAATAAAATCAAACAGGGAGTAAATTCTGTGTAATGGATAAAAATTTGTCTGTGGAAGAAAATCATATGCTAAAATAGTACCAGGAACTCAGTCCAAAGATGGCTGAAATGTTTTTTTTGGAATGTGTGACTATGATGAAAATAAATGTAATCCATATACCAGATGTTCAGTTTAAAAAAAAAAAAAAAAAAGGAAGGTAAATTACTTGAGATTGATTCTACTTCTGCTTCAGTAAATATGTTTTTTCTTTACTTGAATTGAGATAGATACCTATACAACTTCTTAAATATAGAAAACTAAACTATATAAATCAGTAAACAAACATGCATACATATAATTTAACTTTAAAGCAAAATAACCAGTGACAATATAGTCCATTTCTGTGTATGTATTTTTAGATCCCATAGGAATTTTAACATTTTGCAAAGAGGTATGTATGTGGCTCATTCACAGAATATCAAATCTACTAGAAGGAAACTTGGCTAAAATTATTACAACAGACTCAAAACCCTCTTGTTGGTCTGTTGTGTAACAGACTCCACAGAAGAAATACAGTTTAGTGATTTGCTCAGTGTATCTAACAAGCTGGTAGAAATCTGCTGTTACAGAATGTGATGAATTCTTGAAAGCAGAGCAATATTGAGCAGTGCTGGTTATGTGGACTAATCTCAGTCCTCCTGTAGGACTGAACTCAAATTCAGGAAAGAGGGACTCAGACTAGAAAGTCCTACAGTGTCTGTAACAATCAGTATACTAGGCTTCTCATTCACTAAATACAGAAATATAAGCAACTTCAAATGCTGAATTTTGAAGAATCTGGATCAGTTCTAATAACAGAAAATCTGGAAATGCTGTTGTGTTTTAGGGTAGGTAGTTATGAAGCCTATGAGGGAGAACTGAGGTTGTTTAGTCTTGAGAAGAGAAGGCTGAGAGGGGATCTTACTAATGTCTATAAATATCTGAGGGGTGGATGTCAAGTGGAAGGGTCCTGTCTCCATTTTGTGGTGCCCAGTAATAATGGATATAAGCTAGAACACAGGAAGCTCGACCTCAACACGAGGAGAAATTTCTTTACTGTGAGGGTGATGGAGCACTGGAACAGGCTGCCCAGAGAGGTTGTGAAGTCTCCGTCTCTGGAGACTTTCAAAACCTGCCTTAATGCATTCCTGTGTGGTCTGCCCTGGGTGATCCTGCTTGGCAGGAGGTTGGACTAGATGATCTCTTGAGGTCCCTTCCAACTCCTAACATTCTGTGATTCTAGGATTCCATGAATTACAGAGGGGAGGAAGTAATTTTTTTTTACTTTAAGCTAAGCATTCCTCTTTTTCTGAACTTTTTCCTCACTCTTTGGCCACCTTTACTCAATTTAATAAGCAGTTTGCTCTGTTTTCAGTGTGCCAGTCAAAAAATGAAGCTGTACTTATTGGACCACGGTAAGCAGTTGGTTGCACCAGCAGCAAGATTCATTTCCAGTTCCCTGAACCACACCAGCTCACTACACAGTTTCACAAGCCTCAGTGACAGCAGTACAAAGAGGAAAGAAACAAGCATCCATAAGTAGGAAAGTTATGTCACTCTCTGTTTCTGTAGCCTGTGCTGTCATCTAGCACACGGGTACATACACATGCACAGCTGTCTGGGTGTCTGCACACCAGACATCAAAGGCCGTGCTCTAATATGCCACAGATGCATAAACTGAACTACTCAGAAAGAGATGTCTACAGACAGATAAGAAAGTAAATGTTACAGACAGAGATAGGATTGTTGAGACAGAATCAGCAGTAGCTAAAAGTTTCAAGGTCAAAATTGCCAGCATGAAAAACTGCAAGGTCCAAAAGAAAGCAACAGAATAAAGCAAAGCTAATCAGGATGGTCACTCTAGTTAAGACCTCATTGGGAAACATCTGATCATCAAATGAAGTTGTCAGAGTTGACAGTTTTGGCTGGAGCAGCTGTAAGACATCAACTCAGCAGCAAGCACTTTCCAGTGGGAAACTCTTCCCCTCCAGTTTGGACAGCAAAGACTCTTCAGACACCTCATCAGGGTGGTGATCATGCTCATGTTTAGCCTAATAGCTCATCACACACCTTGGCTACCTTTGGTGTGTATGTTAGCCAGTAAATAATTACTTTATATTTTTGTCCTTCTTGCAGAGTGTCTTTGCTCTGGACTAAGCATCCTGAACAAACCAACTCAAAAAGAATCCGTAACAAAGGGAGAGAAATATCTTTTGACAGCGATGGATACTGCACCATATAAAGTAGTTTCATAGCTGTGGCTCAGTGTGTGACATTGCTTAAATGCCTGTTTATTAGAAGGTATAAGGAATTCATTACTGTGGCACAACATAAGTATCAGCATGGAGATGTGGCTCTACGTATAACTTAGAATTCCAAGTAAAGGAATTACATAAGTTAGTCATTGCTGTATTTCTTGGTTCAGCATCATACAATACATTTCCTAATATAAGATCTCTGTTTTCCCCATACTGTATTAATGTCTTAGTGCTTTCCCCTGCCAAATTCTAACCGTTGAAGATAAACAGCATTGAATGCACATATATTTTTAGTAAGAGTCTGCCAAAATATTTCCTGTTGAGAATCTTAATAAAAAGTACTGGGATCATGACAGAAGATAACTTATATGGCTCTGTCAAATAAGTAATGTCCAATTTGCTGCTTTTTGTATGTGAATCATTTTCTTCTGTTGATTACATTTGTATTTGTTCACAAAGTGGAAACTATATGCATAGCAAGATTTTTTTCTGTTATTTACCTGAATGTCAGCCTTGACGATTCTTCTTCGTGAAACTTCATATTAATTAGAGATATTCAGGGATCTTTAATGATTCTTATGTCTCCTTGTCTTTTCATAGACAACATTCTGCCCTTTTTGAGCCTGTAATTTTGATGGAAAGGCAGAGCTAGCCACGACAGTCTCATTTGGGGTATCAATGGCTGCCTGATACAGTCCCCGAATATTTCAACAGCCTTCTGTTGATCTTATCCTCATTCTAGGCTTGAATCAACGTACAGCTTTAACACAGAGGAGGGAATGGGAGTGGCTACACAATGAGTAGTAGCAAGGCTGAGAAATTCTTTACTCACAGATAATTCTTCAGTAAATGGGCACCTAAATGCCTCCTTCCCTCCTGTTTCTGTTCTCTTCCTCTCCAGCAGCATGCTTATTCTGATGCTATTAAGCATTTAAATCTACAGGTTGTATTTGTTAGAAAATCTCCTGTTGAAAGCTGAGGTGCGTTACTGATTGCTGCATTGTTAAGAGGTGAGGAAGGCCATAGAAAAATCTTTTTAATCTTTCTTTAAAGTCTGTTCAAGAATTTGTCTATACAAGCACTCTTCAGAGCATCCCAGCAGAGCTATATCGCTTCAGGGAACCCAAGGAAAGAGCAGAGGTTCCAAGGACTAGAGTGTTATGCAGAACTAGCTTCTGCAGGAAATTGGGCCAGGGAATCAAAGCCATGAATATATTTCAAGTCTGGCCTACATTGTTCAAAGAGTCTGATACACCATATTGTTGGGCATCTTCAGGTTTCTGGGCTAGTATGGTCCAAACTCTGTTGCATGAAGTCTTTCTCCCTTGTATTCCCTTCTGTCACTAAAACAAAAATAATATTTTCCCCCCACTTCATTGTCATAAGTTTTCAGCTTAACACTTGTCATTCTTCTTTTATAGTGTTAACCCTTATCACTTTCAAAATATGCATCAAACCCCACAAACTTTAGAGATAAGTGACTTCAACATTTATTTCCCTATGGAGACTGGGATCCTCACATTGCAATGATTGTTTTGTCTGGTCTGCGTAACATTCTTTTCACAGCATGTAATTATCGCAAATAAATCTCATTCAAAATATCTAGGGAACAAACACCAATTCAGCAGAATAAAACCTCACCAAAAAATGCTCCAGAAATGAAAACGTTGTCATATGAGCAACACTTGAAAAAAATCTTTCTTCATCATAAACAAATACCAGAGAAAGATTAGACTAAATTTTGTCATTTACCCAGTGTTCAGCTCCTTGACCTCAACAATTTTTATGATAACTTGGCATTAAATTGCAACATTCTAATTACTTTGGTTTGTACGCTCAGCTAGATAAAACACGAGGACAATTAAGATGTCGTTTCTCTTCAAGTGAAAATTTACATTTCTTTAATGAGGATTATTGCTTTTTCAGATTAAAATAATTTCTTGTGTGTGAAGTAGCACTTGTGTTTACTTAGATGAGTAATTGAAGCTTCCTGTCTTATTCTCTTCTTTTACTGACATTTGTCACACCTCTTTCTACATCATAGGTGACATCCCTCCACTAATGAAAAAGATTCATAATTCAAAAAAGATTAATAATTTGAAGGGTTTTTTTTGCAGAGTTAGCAAAGTGTATCCTGAGTTACTACTTTCATATGCTCACTGGAATCAAGACAAATGAACAGAAGCACATTCTGAACATTTATAATTTTTCTAGCAAGCTACAACCATGTGAAAAGCTGTTTAGTGTGCACAGAATGGTTACAATTAAGTTTTGTATGCTTGGTTAAGCTTAATAAGCGCTTGCTTCATAATATAGTGTGACTGTCTCTGGAATTAAGAAGTATTTAAACATACTTATAAGATGAATGTCAAATACGAAAGCAGTAAATCTTTCATCTTTGCGTAGCAGTGTCATCTATAGCAAGTTACCACAGAATCATAGAATGGTTTGGGTTTGAAGGCATCTTAAAGATCATCTTGTTCCAACACCCCTGCTATGGTAGGGACACCTCTCACTAGCACAAGGATTTGCTCTTTCTGACACTAGTGACAATGTTGTAGTTGTGGGGTAGAACACCAGTGAAAGTATAAGTACAGGTGGTTCATACTCTTACCCGCCAGACTGGGGATGATTTTGTCCAGGAAAGACAGGAAAGAGAGAAACGGTGAAATGAATTCAACAACATTAAGTAGTATATATTTCTCTCCAGGAGTTCCTACTTAATCCCCACCAACCAAGGACAGTTCTTAGCATGGACCACAGCTTCATCGTAAATTTTTGCATGCTCAGAACATCTCCTCTCGGGACTGCCAAAGGCTTTGCGACACCCAATGCCTTCGCCACAGGATGGTGTTTTCCAGTTACTCCTTTATTACCACTAGCAGGTAGCACAGTAGAAGGAAGATGGAAATAGGAGAAAGCAATGTCCCCCTTTCCAAACCACTACCGCATTGCTAAGTGGTTATAACACCGCTAATTTAAACAGCATGAAATTTAGCAAAAAATTGTTACAACATATGCACAAATTTGGCTTTTGCTGTCCATATTGCCTGTTCCTTCTTAAAAATAATGGGGTTTAGTGTTTCTAAGGGTCAATATACCTTTCTTTTTGCAGAACAATTATCCAGGCCATCTTTGCAATATCATTTCAATCTTCCCTGATGCCACATGTCTCAGAGGACCATGGAATTTATAAGCAATATGAAATTATGAACAATTTCAGAACACTGACTACTCCTTATAAATTGCATAAGGGAGTCAGGGTTTTTTCACCCAAGTTGAAGTGTATCAGTTCCTTATAAACTAAATAAATGGCACATAGACCAGTCAGGATTAATTCATGGGCTGGATTCCTCTTTTATGACATAATTATACAACTTCTATTCATTTCAGTGGTTAACCATTTGCCCTTGCCTCTATTAAAATGCTAAATGACATAAGAACTCAACTACAATTGTATTTAGGGGAGCAGGGCAGGAAAAAGGAGAATTATTCTGATCTCAGCAAGAGCCAGGAGCCACTATCTCTAATGGGGCAAGATTCTGCTATCAGCTCTGCAATGACTCTTTGTATGTCTAAAGGTAGTGTCTCACAGCTCAAGGATATCCTACAGCAGACAAAAAACAACCATATGCCTATGAGGTGTGCTGTGGATATTGTTCAACATGCTGTCAATATTTGGTGTGCACTGATAGTTCTCAATGCCCCTGACCAGCCCCACCTGGAGCCTCCAGCCCCATGTGTCCAGAGGTCCCATTTCTATTCAGCTCTATTTGTTCCTGGCCATGGATCCTGTTGATCCAGATATTGACCCCTGAACTGATTTTCCAGGTTGACCTCAGACCTGCCTCATCACTATGAGATTACCATTACTGGACCTGATACCGATTTCTGTCACCAGCTCGACCTTGACTTGCCGTTTCACCGTGGACTTACCTAGTGATCTGGACCCTTGGCTGACCCTGGCTGCCTTTTTCAGGCCAGCCCTGCTTGTCTTGACATGGGGCTGTGGACCTGAGCCTGAGCTATCAAGGTTCCTGCCCTCCACTGGTGTCACCTTTTGTTCACCACCTATGGGACAGCAGCTGGAGCTTTCTGCTCCCCAATACAACAACCTGACTATCATGCAGCTGAGTACTACTCTGTTTGTTCACCATGCATGCTACTGGTTATTGAGCACTTTTAAGGACAATATTAAAACCAATGTATTGGCTGTGTAAACCTTCTGGACTGGGGAAGGAAAAAACAGATGTAAAATAAAATAAAATAGAAGCTCATATGATTCATCTAACACCATTAACAAGGGAAGGAGATGTAAAAGTAAAGGAGAAAACTAATAAGTACCAGAAATAAAGATAATAGTATTTGAATGCAACTCAAATTTTAAATAATTCCTAGAGTCTAGGGGATCCTAGAATGATTTACAAGAACACTAACAAAAAAGCTTGTAGATCTTAAGTAAATAAATCCTTGTCTCTAAAGGGCTGTGTTCATCTGACATAATTCAATATGCACAGTATAAAAAATACGTAAACTGTCTAGCTCACATCTCACATGAAGTGATAGATGTTGTCAGATGAACACTGAAGTCAGGACGTTATGATTCTCAATAAGAAAACGTTACTTCCAGAACTCATCTCATGCTCATTCTTCAAGTCCTCTGTAGGGCAATGTTTTGTAACTTTATATGTTTCTTCTTTGGCATTTTATAATATTTGAAAAACATGATTCAGATCCTTAATGGAAACATCAAAAAGTTCTTCATGATTCAGTAAATTAACTTGAGTCTAATTGTCCTTTCCAGCGGAAAAGTGAGGGCAAGGAGGGGAAAGCTGCAAGACATGTCTCACAGACTTAGCTGTTTAAGGAAGAGACATCATTGTTTATGATCCCTATGAGGACTCCTTTCTAAAGGAGAAGGCTAGAGTAGCTCTGTGAAGAAATGCAGATGCAAGGCCCTTTTCTTCTAGAAATTAAGTGGCAGTGAGGAAAACAGACTTTAAAATATTCACTGTGAGTCCTGCACCACCTTACCTTTGACAGTGAGAGTCTTTGAGAACCATCCTGTTGTTCTCCACATTTTTCTCCTAGGTCTTAAACCAGAAAATGAAGGTTGAAACTTAATGACACTACAAGTGAAATTAATTTATATTAATTTTTCCAGTTTTCATTTTAGTAGTGTTTTAGAAGTCAGAAGCTATTGTCAAATTCTGCAAATTCTGCACCAGCTGAGGAGAACAGTGCATGGGAGTCTTATTTGCACTTGGTTCCTGGTGCGTTCCTACTGTTCATGCCTCACTGTGCAATAACAAGCTCAGTTGGAACTAGGTCCTACTGTGTTACATGCTGTAAAATCAAAAAGGGAGAGATCCTCTATAATTGATGTATTCAAAAGCTAAAATCTGACAAGGACATAATGTACCCACATCCAATATGGCTAGAGTCAGAAGTATTAGAATTCCACTTATGTGTCACTGAAATCATGTTTAACTAATAGCAATTCAGTTATTTGTTAGAAATCACCTTGTAAATTAAGACAAGGGGTATGAAATGCTAACAGAAATACTAATTACATATACAGCTCATATCACTTTTCCAGGCTATAAATCTTCATAGTGGTGTATGCTCCAAATGTCAGCTCTAATAGGTCTTTTTAATGTCTTTATTAATTTTGCCTTGCTTATTGTTGTATATATATCACCATTTTCATGCTCACTGAGATGAAACGGTATCTTTTTTTTGTTGCCGCTTCTTCCCAAGAGCATGAAACACAAATGAGTTACATCTCATCAAACCTCACATTTTTCTTCTGTGATATAACTAGTTATGTCTTCTCGCTGGTACATAATTCAACTTGCAGATGCCTCATCAGACTCTCTCTGTCCTTGACACCTGTCAGCTGTTTGTCCTCTTGGTGAAGGTGTTCAGTGCATTATTATTCCAATATGAGGAAAGTCCTTGGGAAGTGTCTGTCAATAGGGTGTGTAAGATCATTGAAATACAAAGTTGTACCTTTCTCTAAGCCACTATTCAGGAATGATGACATAAGTCAGAATGCTAAGGCTATAGCAGAAATACTCATGAAATCTCTCATGCTTTAAATGGTCACACCATATTCCAACATATTCTGAGGATTCTTATCCTGCAGTGAGTTCAATGCATGTGTGGGGAACTTTGGATCAGCAAATTTGCATAGTTGACTGTAAGATTTAGTTTTTAATTACCTGAACTGAGGGAACCTATTAAGGAAGTGGCTAAAATGATTTTTGTTTCAGTCTCTGAAGTAGGGCCTCTGTAAAACATTTTTCTACTTATTACCTGATATGTTTTAAAGGGGAGAAGTAGGCAGCATGGGCAAACAACAAAGGTTAAAAAAAAAGTAAAGATATGTTACTGACAGGGATTGATGGCTTAAGTAGAGATGCCAGTGATTCTCACATGTAAGGAAAAGACGAATGCTGACAGGTGAGATCATCACATTTTTGTCAGAAAATTATAACCTTCAGGATTTGTGCCTTAACTTTTTCTGCAGGCATGTGATCTCTTCTAAAGTTAACGCAGCATTTCTGAGCCACATTCAGTTGACAGGTACAGAGAGGTAAGTCCTCAGCATGCAATCACACACAGAAAGCAGAGAAAGCAGTCTGGGATCAGCAACATCAGGAATGACCAAGTCTTGGAGTGACAGAATCATTTAGTCGCCAAACTGTTTCAGTGCCTGACCTCTGCTGAAACTGCCAAATAGACATCAATGGCAGTTATAGTGTCAAATTATATAATGTATACATCTGTCAGCTGAGAACTAGCCATCATCTACACTTCAGTTAAGTCGCCAGAGAGCCATCACTCAGCAGCATGCCTTGTAGACAAGCTGGCTGAAGACTGATGTGAAATGTACCCTGGGTTTACTTCAGTGAGGTTTTTAGCTTTTCAAATAAACTAAAAGGTGCTGCGCTGAACACAAGCAAACAGAAAAGAATGCAATGAACACCTCTGCAAAGATAAGTAGTCACATAGGGCTTTGAAATTGAGAAGATACAGATATAGATATGATAAAGCATTGGAAGACAAAGGAAATGAGAGAAACAGATCAACATGACCTCAGAAACCAAAGTTTTTAAAGGGCTGGATGATGTGTGCATTTGGAAAAGCAGGAAGTAAAAAGGTGATGATATAATTGATGGATATTATGAAAACCTATATTGGAGGTTTGGAATAGAGTGATGAATGTGAAGTGAACTATGGGAATCTTGAAGATGAAAAAGTAGCAGCACAGGGACATCTCATGGTTATCTCATGTAAATCTGTAGAGAGAGTTTTGATACAATAAGGATATATGAGCAATCCAGCCTTTGAGGCTTAGCATGAGTTTGTCTTAACATAAGTTTTCTTATCCCTGGGAACAGCCAGGCCTCAAGGTCAGAATAAGAACAACTAGCTAAAGAATGTAAACAATTCCCAGGTGGGAAACACAGAAACTTGCCAACACATTAATTGCCTGCTATCAGCGCAAACAAGTTATCTAACCAATAGAAACGTTATTTAGCCTGCGTGATTGTAAACTTGTAACCAATTAGAAGACTGGCTAAGTCTTGTGCTTAGCTTTGATGTAGATAAAAGGCACTGTTAGAGAAGCAATAAACGGCATTCACTTGATCCTATTGGTAGTACGTGTCTGTCCATTTCATCCCTCGTGGCATAAATCAGCAAAACACAACCTTTAAGTTTTTTTGTTCAAAGTTGTTAACTAGAACAGAGGTGGAAGGGATGAGAATCAATGAAAGAAATTCGAGGCATTAGTTTTTGTTTATACTGTGTTAAAAGAGATAATAACTCATCCCAGGTGAGATACTGGAGATTACACTATCAGCATGAGATTAGGAAATTCATAAATCAGCACAGAGAGCATGTGTATGGATGAACTGCTAGAAATAATGTACTCAGTGGGAGAAACAGAGAGTGAAGGATAACATTTTGGGGTGCCTTTGAGACAACAGGAGAAAAAAAGATGTCATCAAAATAGCTGATAAAAAAACAGTTAAAGGAAAACAAAGTAAATGGACTATTATCCTAAAATCAAATGGCCTGCAAGCACCATCAACATTGCTAACTCTCAAAGAGAAGTAATAAAGCCAAGTTCACCCAAATGCAATAGTATCTAATATATCACTGGGTTCTGCTTCAGCTTAGGGCTGTACTCAGAAACCCAGCAACAGGAGGACAGCTGAAAATAAGCATTATCCTTCTCAGCAGAAATCAGCAAAGATGACTGCATTTGAGGCTCTAATTTTTTGGGCAGGAGCAGACATTACAAGCAATAGATATGTACAATGCACATGTCGCGGAGGGAAGTCAGCATTTACACAATGCACCCGAGGAACAAAATGGCACATAAGATGAAAAGGCTGTATTTTACTTAAAATATTTCTATTTCTTTTTTTAAGGAAAAAAAGAATAACTCAACTGAGTTGATTGGTGCTGTAACTCGGTATTTCAGAAATTTCAGGTAGTAAACACCTCAAAAGCATTTATCCAGCTATTTTCTAGAAATAAATACCTCTTTTTATTATATGCATACATTTATACAAAAATCGTCCATTTTTGTCCATGTGTATGTCAAGAAAATAAACAATAATGTGAAAGAGAAATAGCTTACAAGTCATAGAAGAGATTTTAGCTTGTGATTATATAGAAGGGAAGCTAGAAGCCAGTCTAGAGTTTTAAAATCAAGGATACTTCTGGACTTTAAGCATTCGCAGAGTCAGGAAGAAGCAGAGTGAGGACTGTTCCTTATCCTCATCCACTAGGTAGATTTAGACATCTGAATTTTATCAACGTTACACTTTATTCTCGTATTAAATACACTGAATCTAAGCCTTAGAATGTAATCAGATTGCCTAGCATTGGTCGTCTCTGAAATTTATGATTCTTTAGGATGTCCCACCTGGTCTTCGGCTTGCTTTCCAGTCTAGGTGCATCTGTGAACATGAAGTCATCCTCATTTGCTTTCTAGACTTCAACATTTTTGTGTAAGGAATCTTAACTGCAGTAGGGAACACAGTTAAACTCCTGAATTTCCCTCTGCTTGGTGCAGAACATTACTACCAGAAGCCCTATGTACTCCAGAAATGTTTGATAATCATTCTGACTGAATTATGTGTGGTTCTAGGGCCTTCACAAAGGAGTAATGGTTTGGGGGAGGAAAAAAGAAAATAGAGGGAACTTCTGGTATCATAGAAAATGAATGCTGAAGGCCACCCATGACACAAACACACCCTTCTGTAGTAGTGTGATTAATTTTGTGCTGGAAAAATCCAGCACAGTTTGTGTACCAGAAACAGTTCCACCTGTCAGATGTCCTGCCATAGTGTTTGTAACTTCTTATGTATTTGTGCTCCAAGTGCCTCTCTCCATATAAATTAGTTTTAATGTATTACACTAAAATCAATTCCTTTTTATCTTGAAAATATTCTAAGACTGCTATGTCTAGAAATAAGTATTTAGTAACTTCCTCACACTAACATAAAATAATGACAATAAAAATATATCATTCTTCTTCTTAACTGAAAAATAAATAGGCAAGGAGCAGCTTCACAGAGCACTTAGTGTTGAACCTTTTCCATTTAAATTAACTCTGCCAGTAACTTCAACTGGAGCAACAAAAAGCCTGCAGTTATTTGTTCTTAGTTAAGTTTTCAATAAAGTTTGATTGACATATGAATATTTTGCTGGATTCAACAGTGCAGCATAGTAATCAATACATTGTGTAAGTAAGCTGTTATTTTAAAAGCACCTGCCTCACAACAAATTTGAAAAATTCTTAAATACACTATTTGTTTCATATAGCTCTCGAAGCAGATACTCAGGTTTCATCTATCTATTCATTTCTATTGAATGTGAAACACTTGAAGAAAAACATTTCTTGAACTGTGCAATCTCCTATTCTTCATTTTCATTACCTTCACATTTCAAGATAAATTAGTTCTTAGAGAATGCAAGCAGTTGTTATTTTATCAAAAATCACCATGCAAACCTGGCTTTGAGCACTTGGTCTAGAATACAAAGTTGAGGGAAGATTAACATATATCTGTTCCACAGGGATTTTCCACAGAATGCTGAGCTCAGACATACACCATGGACATTGCTATGCAAGAGAGGTACTGTGAATTGTAAACACCATGTAACAAAGTTGCTAGCTTTAGGCTGCAGGCTTGTGTACTTTTTTGAGAGACCTTTCATTGGCAGCCTCAAAAGAAACCATGGATATTATCCTCTCATATCTAGCCCAACCAAAAAGTCATCCAAGACACATCATTCCTACATTTGGTTTTGAGTTAGTTCATTCAGTAAACTCATTTAACAAGCAATTGTTAATCATGACATTGTTCTCCCAGTATTCAAAAGGCTGCTGCAGCTTGAATGCAAAGAACAGTGTTATTCCTTAATGAAGAATGGGGTAACATTATTTTAAACTGATCTACTGCAAAAACATTTATGAGGAATGCTTATCTTTTACTGTAATAAGAAAACAAGCACAAAACAAGCTGCTACTTCTGTGAAATGTCTTTGAATATTTAGGCAATAATGACAACTTCAGATGAACCCCCAAATAAGCTAGAATCTGCTCTAAGCATTAAAACATGGATTGGGATTTTTTCTCTTCTGTATGTATTTCTGTTGCTATATTTTTCTATCATGCAGCTTACTATAGGAGGAATGAGAACACTGAAAACATCTCAAGAAATCTTCTTTCTTAAATATTGTCAATAAGGTCATACACAATATTTGCACCTGGCTACTGGCCCAGGAAAAAAAAAAATAATTAAAAAAAGGGGTTAAGATAAATTACCAGAAAATTCTCTTCTTGAGCATTTCATACAGGAATGGGCTAATGGCTCAGTTCACTGGGACTTGTTTGAATCTAGTAACCCCATCCACCTATCAGTGCTAGACTCAGCCAGGCATCTTAAGGCCTTCTTGATAGAGATGAATCCAGGAAAAAGCTTTCCTGGGAACCAGACCTGCTGGCAGAAACACATTTTCACCAGCTTCTCAGCATCAGTAAATGGGGAACACCTCTATCAGTAATTATCACGTAATAACTGCAAGTTGGTGCGTTAACTAACTATCAAACTAACATCATACCACTCTAGTGTAAGCAAATTACTAAGGACTAACTACCAAAAAAAAAAGCAATATTGTAAAATGTCAAATGCTTGTCAAGTGCTAGCTCTCAGCAATGAGTTTTGAGACTCTGAGTTTTGGAAAAGAGAGTAAAAAACTTTGTATTCCTTACTTTTTCAGTGTCACGGTTTGGGGTCAGGGCACCCCCAAATCTGCAACCGAACACTCTCTCCCCCTCTCCACCCAAAAAGGGAAGAAAGGAAATAAAGGAGAGAGACTTATCAATTAGGAAAGGAAACTAGAACAGCTTTACTAAAAAATGAAAATAATAATAACAATAATAATGAAAAGAAAAAGTAAATATATACAAATATGTACAAAACCAGTATCGAACCCAACCCCCCAGATGGTAAATACATCACTGTCCCCACTGATGCTGTAAGAGTCCAGCAGCAGACAGGAACTGGGGACTGGATTCAGGGATGCAGCCCAGAACCTGGGGCCCAGCCAAGGCCAAACCAGAGGCTGAGACCAGGGCCAGAGGCCTCAGGGCAAAGCTGAAGCTGCTAAGGCCAAACTGAGCGAGGAAGAGTCCTGGAGCTGAGAGAGCAGCTCAATGCGAGAGAAATGGAAAAAGGGCAAAAAGGAGCAAAATGGCAAAAGGGACAAAATAAAGAGGCCGAGACCCTCAGCTTTATACTGAATATGACGTATATGGGATGGAATACCGCGTTGGCCAATTTGGCGTCACCTCTCCTGTTCACTCCTCCCTGAAGGTGCAGCCTTTACTTTCCTGCACCTCCCATGTGGTACTTGGTTTGCATACCAATTTTTGGTACTAACTACAAACATGGAGCATTATCACTGCTAGAAGCAGACACTGTCTACCAAACATTTCCAGACAGTGTAATTAGTAAGAAGAGACTTAGCTGAAAAGTAAAAATCGCTGAACAAAATTGTTCTCTTTTAACCCAAACCAGGACATTCAGAGAATATTGTCTTTACTTAAAATATTTTTGGTATCATCCAATTAGTAGTTATAAGGAAGATCCATAAAAGCAGCTCTATGTTGGACAAAGCATATGCATAATTATTTCTAGGCCATCTAAGTCTATGAATGTCAAATTTTGCCCGTTCAGTTCTGTGGTCAAAAGCATTTCAGATACATAGGCAAATTCATAATTAGGTGGACATTTTAGGATGTAATTGTGAACACAGTGAATCCTTTCAAGTCAGATTTATAAAACACTGGAATGGGCTGCCCAGGGAGGTGGTGGAGTCACCATCCCTGGAGGTGTTTAAGAAAAGACTGGATGCCACACTTAGTGGTATGGTTTAGCTGATTAGCGGTGGTAGGTCATAGGCTGGACTCGATGATCTCAGAGGTCTTTTCCAGCCTAATTACTCAATTCAAAGATTTATATGTGAAGCAAACAAATGGAGAATCAGGGACACTAGTTACACTTAAAGAGAGCCTATCTCTGATTCCATGCATTTTAAGTTAATAAAGTCATAATCCAGAGGCAATAGGTCCACTCTTACAAATTTGAGATGCAGCATTCTCTGCCATGCAGTATTTTAGTGTATTATTTAAAATAGAATATCCCCTCAAAAAATTAACTACCCATTCCTGTTATGTTTAATGAGGCAGGAGAAATGAACAGAGGCTGAAAACTAATACTGAAATACATAAATATATATATATAGTGTGTTACATCAATTTTAAACTTACATATATACATGACTTCAGCCTGAAGCAGAACGTTTTGGGGTACATGATCTTTTCCAGAACAAGTATTAATAATAAATATGTTAATTAGCTAAGTACATTTAAAGTAAGTGTCCTATCAAACACTATTTTTGTATTAGTATCATGTATTATCTTAATACTCACTATTTGATTCCCAGTCATCCTGTAGTTTACTTTTTTTTCCTTTTTTCTTTCAGGTTAATTACTAGCAAATAAGGTTCACATATGAGTAAATGTTAGTCTAGCTATTCAACAACTATTTATTTCAGGACACAGGTTTTTATCATTTATCTGTGAAAAATTAACGTGAAGAAAATTAGATCCATGTTGTCTTTCAAAATAAATCACAAATAGATTTATTTTATAACAAAAGCTCCTTAGCTTCCAAATTAGAGGAGTGTATTTTTTTGCCATAAAAATATTTTTGGCCATTCCAGAAAACATATCTAATGCTTTTCTGTCTATTCTTTTATATATATATGTATATATATATATATATAAAAAAAAAAAAAAAATCTGTGTATTAGTTAT
>WEIS01036058.1:1122-16446 GCA_013389965.1 Todus mexicanus
TACATAGGAGTTTTCTCAGATGAAAAGCTTACCTGATACCTTGTATTATATTTTAGCTAAGTGCTGCACCAGGGAATAAAACCCATAGTGTCTTTGCTCACTTATGTATGGCAAAAAGTGCTTCTCACAGTTGTGCCTGAGTATTAGGGGTCGGTGATTCCACTGAAATAACATATGTGCACATCCTATCACTTACAGAAAGGCACAGGAGGCCTCTCCCATTTCCTATGCTGCTTTGTCTCCTGTAGCTCCCTACCGCTCCTGTGTCCTTTGGGGACCTTCTTTGGTAACCTACACTACTCTGTTTCCAGTTTCTTTGCTGGCCCTGTCACTGTGGTTGCAGGCTGGGAGAAATGTAATCAGTGTAGTTGAAGGCACTAAGTCAGTAGTGGTTGGGTGCTGGAGGAGAAGGAGGTAAAGCGTGGGGAGACTGGCTAGGCGCAGCTTTAGGAAGGTTTTGGTATGAATATGCCGTAAATGCATAATTGAGATAGACGTAAAATACTCACAATACATGCCTTCCTGTGCTTTTCGCAAGAGTTTTTTTTGTGTATTTAGTTCCACTTATTCTCTGTGCTCTGAAATGCCAAAAGCAGCTATGCACCAAAGAGCATGTCATCTGGAGAGTTATGTCTTACTGTATCTAAAATGTCCTTTCCTGGTAGACAAGAAACAAGATCCATTTGTTATTCTGTGTTTGTGTTCAAGGCTAAATATTGCTGGTGCAGTGCATAGTTTCCCAGAGTCGTGTGGTCCGTGGGGTCTACTGTGTCAGAATGCCTGTGATCAATGTGACTCAAGAATGCCATGGGACAACAGGACCTGAGAGTGAAGTTGGTAGTAATTTAAGTTCACTGCTTGTAAAACAAATTTAGGCTTTGTGAGTTGAGTTCAGGATTTTATTTCCCACACAACAGAGAACAAAACCATAAATTACTGAAGATTATGGACTATTGATAGCACGTTAGCATGATCACTGTTCCTCAACCATCAATACAGCGACTTCTAAGCATTTCCTTTTTATACCTGTTCAGCATGACTGTTGACTATGGGCTGTTTGCCAACAAATGCACTACAGGAGTTTCCAGTTGGAGCACCTGTATATACTATGTCCTGAAATAAATTGCGACTGATTTAAAACCCTGCAAGTTTCAAATCTGATGGCACTGAAAATTAAGGTTTTACTTGGTTGGCAGAGGTATTACTACCCACTGCATATGAAACAGGCATTGAGATTTTGTAGGCTGTGTTCCCTTTTCTTTGGAAGACTTGTACACAGCATGGTCTAAAGACCCTCTCATTTGCCTGAGCAATGTGCATCCTACTTAGTCAGCACTTCCTCTGTAGGTGTGCATGGAAAAGCTGAGAGTTATGATTTGGGTCCACTGCTGGACAATCAAATTTCAAGTATCAATTATACTGCCATTTGAAATAATAATCTTCTTGAAGGGTGAGGCTTCAGCTTCTTTTGAGGAAAAATGATGCAAAACCACATCAGTTCCTATCTAGTTAAAAAAACCCCACACTTTTGGCACAGATCCTGCTGTCCAGTCTACTTATTTTAGAAATCTGAAAATTACTGTAATGAAGGAATTGTTATATATGTCCTTAGGTTTTGTTTATGCTGCTGTCTTCCATTTTGCATTGCTCTAACAGAGAATTTGGGGCTCTGCCCTCTGTTCGTAAACAAATGATGGGGTTTCATGCTGGTTTTCTCATGTGCCAGCACTTGACAGCAATATATAATTCTGTTCTGCTGCTAATGTGCTGGCATGCCACAAGTAAGGGAAGTAATCAGAGCTACTGTAAGTCAGAGCTACAGAGATAAGATAAAGTGAATGTAATGGAGAAAGGCAGGAGCTTCTGTCATATCATAGTGGTTTTGAATAATCTACTGTACCAAGGGAAGAACTTGTGCAGCTTTTTAACATTCGTAACACAGTTCATTGAATCATAGAATGGTTTGGGCTGGCAGGGACATTTCAGGGTCATCTGGTTCAACCCCCCTGCCATGAGCAAGGACATCTTCAACTAGATCAGGTTGCTCAGAACCCCATCTAACCTGACCTTGAGTGTTTCCAAGGATGGGGCATCTACCACATCTACATCCCTGGGCAGCCTGTTCCATTGTTTCACGACACTCATTATAAAAGGTTTCTTTATTCTAAATTTCCCCTCTTTTAGTTTAAAACTATTGCTCTTGTCCTAGCACTACATGCTCTACTAAAAAGGTCTGTCTCCGTCTTTCTAATAACCCCCTTTTAAGTATTGAAAAGCTGCAATAAGGTCTCCCCAGACCCTTCTCTTCTCCAGACTGAACAATCTCAACTCAGCCTTTCTTTTTAAGAGAAGTGTTCCAGCCCTTTGATCATCTTCATGGCCCTCCTCTAGACCTGCTCTAACAGATTCATTTTTTTCCTGTGCTGAGGACTCCAGAGCTGGACGCAGTGCTCCATGTGAAGTCTCACCAGAGTGAAGAAGCAGAGCAGCAGAATCACCTTCCTTGACCTGCTGGCTACGCGTCTTTTGATGCAGCCCAGAATCTGGTTGGCTTTCGGGGCTACAAGCACATGTTGCTGGCTCATGTCCAGCTTTTCATCCACCACTACCCCAAGTCCTTCTCTACAGGGCTGCTCTCAATCTGTTCATTCCCCAGCCTGTACTGATACTGGGGATTGACCTGATGCAAGTGCACAGCCTTGGCCTTATTGACCTCATGAGGTTCACGAGTCCACTTCTCAAGTTAAATAATCTTACCAAGGTGTTAGAGCTGCTAATCTTATCTGCCCTTGAATGAGGCAGCTCTGCCATTTTTTGCAGGATGCAAAGTACTTTTAAACTGGAGATAGTTGGTGAGATACTTGTCTGATACTCAGTCCACGTATGGCAGGACTGTTGCTGAAAGAGCCCTCCAGGTAGCAGGGAAAATTGCATCTGAAGAGAAATGCAGATTTCCCCCAGACATGTTAGAGGACTTTTTGAAACTGCTTTTCAATCTCATTGTGGACTTTTCAAAATAACCAGAAAGACTCTGTCCTTCACTGGGCATCAAGAGTTCCCTCACTCTACTCATGACCTGCCTCACTGTGCGCAGAAAGATTTTGAAGTCTTTTGACTGACACAGTTGAAAACCAGTGAGTTCGCACAAAAGAATATTTGATCCACTAGTACCACATAATAATTGTAACCCATCACAAATGAGGTTTTTAACGGCTGTGGCTCAGTAGCACAGCAATGAAGAAGCTACTGTTGGAGTTAAGTGGTAGAAGACATATAAATAAGCCAGCTCTTATAACCGAAACTAGCTACTCTTCTGGCTTAAAATAAACTCTACTTGCACCGCTACCTGCTGTGGGTGCATATGCCAATAGCATTCAGAAAGCATCAGAGCTACACCAGCCAACTGCCCAGAGCCTGGCTTCTGCCACACACTGATCGTATCCTCTATTAGCATAAACTTCTTTCTCTATTAACCTCCCCTCAGGAAAGGGGAAACACAGCCCCCATTGTAATTAGCTCATACAGCCTTCCATGTAAGCTAAAGAATGGAAAGTGTCAGGGCTGCTTGCAGCAGCCTCGCAGGTATTTGCTGTAAGCAGGGAAAAGTTAATCTGCTCTAAGGTGTTGGCAAGGGGACAAACCCCCTATGTGTAAAATAGTACTTAGAATGAATTAAATTTCACGTAACTGTGGCCACACAGTAGACAAAGCTGTAAAATGGTGGTGGAAAATATGAATAATCAGAAAGCTGGATTAACTTAATAAATCAAATTATGCTTTAATGTATACTGAGGGTCTTAAGTGCCTCATTTTAAAAATGTGTTTGTTTGTTGCCTCATAGCTTATAACAACTGTTATTTCACCTATGAGCACACTCTAGCAGTTTCATCTGAAATAGCATTTTCACTCAAAGTAGATTTAAAAGGAAAAAAAAAAGATGAAATAAAAAAGCGGTTCTGTGACACTGCACCACTGAACTCATTTAGTAAATTGCTTAAATCAGAACATTAAAAAAATTCTGGAAAAATTGAAGCACTTTGATTTTTCACTTTGAAATTACTTGTTGTTGCAAACTTATTTTCCTTTCTATTTTTAACTTCTCACTTTTCCATTCAGAACTGGAATACAGAGTGCAGAGCTCTTTGGGTTATCAGAGCAACACAGACCATGCACAGAGGCTGATGTCAGCAGAGCTGCTGCTTGTTCTCTCCCCACCACACATCCCTTTTCCCAAATCCTTTTGATCTGAGTTTGGCAGGTCCCTACAGACTGATTCTCGTTGCTGCCGGAGTATGTTTCCCTTCCTGATTTCTTCTTAGCAGTTCTGACTCAACAAGTTTCTGCAGTTGTAAAGAGTCAGGCTTAATATTTTCCTGTGTGATTACTAATGTTCTGCTCTCTATACACTTTGAGATTTAGGAAACTGATCCCTGCACTTTCTACGTAACCCAAGGTGGTTCCCTTCTGAACAAGCATCAAGTTGACTCTCCAGAGTTACCGCTCTGTGTGCTGTGAGCAGGGGAGCCACAGCGACAGCCCCACTCTTGGGGTCACACCCACCCGAAGGATTCCCTTTTCCAGAAGATCTCAAATAGCACCTTGGATTCAGGAGCTCCATAAGTACTGCTCAAATCATCACTCCTGTTAAATCAAAGTGCAAATAAAAGGCTGCATCACACAGTCATCTCTCAAACAAGACAGCTGAGAGAAGTCTATAATGTTTGATCAGCTTCATTTACTTTTCAAAAAAATTACTTCAACAGCACCATGTTGCAGGATGATGGAAATCATATTCAACAATCCTAAATATCATCAGCTGTCTTCCCTACTTTCTACAACATCTTGCTGTCTTGCAGGGAAAATATTTGATAAGCAAACAGAAAGGCAAGTTACTGGAGGCGTAGAGGCTGAGGAGAGGGATCCTGGGAAAGACCTCCCTCTTTCCTCCACCCAAACCTCTCCAGCTCTTCAATAATGTTGGACCTCTTTTCTTCTCACAAAACTTTCTTAAATGGAAAAGTAGGGATTTGTTCATGTAATTCATAGCAATTACAAAGTAACTATTATATAAATTTGGTGGGATTTTTCTTTTTTCGTTTTTAGTGAGGTCTTTTGCAAAGTTTTGAGCTTATGTGGGCTTCCTGTTTAAGCTTCATGTTTTCATTAAGGGGAAAAAATAACAAAAAAAGAAAAAAGAAAAAGAAATAGGTCTGCTTTTTTAGGGCCAGGTGTTTTATATAGCTAAGTTAAAACATGCCTGGGAAAGCTGTGGTTATTCTTCTGTCTGAAAAGTAATGCACTTTTGGGGGTCTTTTTCTCTTTTTTGAAACATTTAGAATATATCCCTTTTCACATGTTGTTTGTGTTTTCTGTTTGTGAATCTCTGGTCACCATTAGTTTCTTCGAAACACTGGATGCAAAAGTGAACATTGGTTTCCTCCTCTTCCTCAGTCATGGGGCTGACATAGCCTTTGGCTGCCTGACAAATGTGCTATAATAACACAGCTCAGTAAAATGTGGAATTTCTGAGGTACTGCTTGTAACTTTTTCAATGCCGTTGTAAATTCCCAGCCATGTCAACTCAGGTGGAAACAAAGTCATAAATAATATGTGTCTGTGAGCATGCACATGTGTGTATGTAAAGGATGGGGAGTAGAGGTTGTATGTACTTATTCTTCCTAAAGAGTTATCTATGTGCTTCATTGCTTCCATGAGTTAATTCAGCTACTTGATGTAAATTAAAAGAAGAAATCCTTTCATTAAAATCAAAATAATCTCACTAGCAAAGTTTTAGAGAGATAATGTGTGCACACAAATCGAAGCAAGTAGGCTGCTGCTGCTGTGGGTATGAGGCTGCCCTAGTAAGTCATGCCAAGCTTCACAGCAGTACTTCAGATAACAATGAAAGAGCCATTACAGTTACCCACCACGAGCTTCTGCTTCTCAGAGGGCTGAGTCAAGCTGCCCCTCATCTTCAAGAGAAATCAGCAGTGAGCTAGAGCACTATGCTGATGGTTTGCAACCCTGGGCAATGATGGAAATGTGCATTGTCCCAACATCTTTTGTTTTCCTGTTTCCTTGTGTGATCAATTCCAAGAGGCAAGATGTTTAGATATTTCCTTTTTCCTTTTGTCCTTAGGCCACCTAAAGGTGAGGTCATGTTTAGCAATATAGCCAATCTAATTGAATGTTCTGGGATGACGAGCTGGCCGCCATCCAACCTGCCTGGCCATGCTGATCCTTTTTCCTCCCCTGCAGGAGCTGGCCCTTACCTGATCACATGCTGAACCTGGCAAGGAGTTAGACGATTTTTCTCTGAAAATAAATAGTTTCTGGCTGCTCCCTTTGAATCCATGAGTATAGGACTACTCAAGAGCTGTTACACAATAGCCGAGGGCAAAACATTTGAAGGTGTCTGAGAGAGAATTTGATGAGCTGGCTTTGCTGAAGTTCCTGAGAGGAAAGTGGATCTCTGGGAACACTGGTTTTATGAATATTACCTCTTCTTACAACCAATGTTAGGAATTATTACTGCTCAACAAGCAAATAATAAGCTCAATCTATGAATATCTTTCTTACCTATTACTTCAACCATCAATAGATAAACATGATTTAGAACAAAAACCCAAATTACTGTACAAAATAATATTTATAGTTCACAGATACAGTGACTAACATTGAACTACACACAAAGCAAGCATTAAAAGAATGTTTAATTTTACAGTTAAATACAAATACAGTCTACTCACTAATATGCAGCACGATCATCAACTGACAAAGATTATTAGACCTTAAAATTTGCAGAACAGATCAGCTAACTTAATTGGAAGAGTAAACAGCAAGTATTTTAACTCTTTTTCTGCTATCTACCGTTTTATGGTTATCAGTATTTATACCAGCATTTCCCAAATAGAGCAGACTTAAACGTAGATCCTTTCATTCATTGAAGTATTTGATTTGAGGGAAAATGTGTAATTCTCATCAGACTTCAGAATCAGTCTACTTTCAAAATTATTATTATTACCCTGCACATTGCAAAATGGCATACTTAAAAACTAGGTCTTGTATAACGTAAAAAACGATTGGTCCAAAGCAAGACCAAAAATAGTATAATTTCCCTTAAGTGGCAAAGCACTTGTGTCGGTGCTGAGAAGCCACACTTGGTGAGGCTCCTGCCTTGGACCACCAGCTTGCACAGAGAAGGCAAGGGCTAGAATATGGATGTGGCATTGGGTGGTGGCTTGTTTTATTTTATCAGGATCTTAGGGTAGGAAGACTCAATAAATGTGGAGGGGAGCAAATATATGAAAAGAAAGAGTGACCACAGAGGAGTGTGTGTGGGAAGAAGATAAGGAGAGAGTCACAGATCTGCACGGATTGGGAGGAATAGGGATTATCAACTACCAAAAAACTCAGAGAAAGTCTGAACGAAATGGCCGAAAGAGTCTGACTGTCTCTTCTCTACAGCTGTGCCTGTAGGCTGGAGGTTGGGCTGGGAGGAAGAACAGAAAGTTGGACATGTGGGTCTACTCTACCTATTTTGAGCTCCTTTGAACAAAGTGAAATTAAACTGTTCTGCATAGATCATTACAAAAAATACTTTCACTGTATTGTATTAGCAACATCCAACACACATGCCCGAAAGACACTGTCATGTTTTCACATGCACTGTGAAGAGCCCATACTATGCAATCTGGTGACTTTGGTGGAGATTTTAACTCATACAGGTGGATACAAGTGGCAGTTAGGGCTTGCGTTCTTCCTGTTTCATTTTAGCTGATGGAAAGTTGTAACCTTAACCTCTGGTAGTTGTCTTGGTTTACTTCAGATTCAGTGGATAAGCGATAGGCATCTCAGGAGATACTTCTCCCCACATGTCTTGGAAACTCATCTGGGGAGGAGCTGTACTGCTGTTCAAGGCCACCCACGATTTGTCTGACAGCCTTAGAATAAAAGCTCAACTCTTGGTCATGTAGGAGTAAGTGGTTAAATCTTGTGCTGAAACAATGTTTGTTTCTTACTAGGAATGAGAGAAAAGAACACATTTCAGCTGACTTCAGAAAGCCCCAAACAGGTTTATAAAAGCTGCAAACAAGAAAACAGATTGTTAATTGTAGGCTGTGGCGTAACTCATTTTGAAGCTGTGGTAATTAACACAGTACCTTTTTCTACTGATTTTAAATGCTCATAATGCAGGACAGGACACCAGGGATAGTCAGAGTTTGGTTTGGTTTGCCACTACTATAACAAATAAATTGCTGCAGAAAATGTTCCTTCATGGAAACCATCTGGGTTTACCTCTTCCACTCCACTTAGAAAGGTCTCCTAAAGCCTGCTCACAAAGAAGGGTAGGATTTTTTTTCCAATTTGCAGTCTAGGTTTACTCAAAACAGTCATCTACTCTTTGGAATAACATTTTTCAGTCACTGAAAGTAGATGGAGCCATTTCCAATGTTTCAACTCCTATGTCTTTATAAAGACCAAGGCTGTTCCTTCTCAGTCTTTCTCCTGTTGGGCTAAAGAAGCCAAATTTTGTACTTCTCTTTGAGTATGACTTTTACTTAATCAATTCAGTATCCTTTTTTGGCGTCTCTGTCTTCTAAGTTTATAAATCCAACCAAACATCACTGGAAATCCACAATGGCAACCATTTGCAAGATTCAGTTTATTTTGAACATTGAACAAAATACTCAAACCTCTCTAGGAGACAAGCAAAAAAGTTAATATGGATGTATGCTTTATGTTTGACTGTATCCGCCTTGTGGCGTCCACCAAACCTATAACACAGCCGTAACGAATTCTGCAGACCTACAGGAACTAATACAGTTGGAGGGAAGAAAAAACACATTTCTGTTGAGCAGAAACACAAAAAAAGGTATTGGTTTGTTCTGAGACAGGTCACATTACACTGGGTGCAAGTTCTTGTTTGAAGTCAATGGTAACATTCCTACTTACAGTAAGATTTTATTCGTGTTCTAGCAGTTAAGCATAGGACTACTGGAGAGGCTGGCAACAGTGCAATGGAATGCTGGGTTTAGATTTTTGTATCTAAATGAACTATTTTCTCATTATTTCAACCAGCAATTAACTAGCACTTACAACTAATGGAAATAAATCAATATGATCAATATTCAAAACACGTCACTTCTCAGAAAACTGAATTTTAATGAAAAACAAGAACTTACTCTGATACATTAACTTGTCTGATCTCTATTCTGTTAACACTAAATGTTAGTTGTTTAAAGCATGTGAACAATTTTAATTACAGTGTATGAATTTAACATTGTAGCCTTAAAGCTGAAATGATATGTAAAGAAGAAGGCAATGAAACAAAAAAGCAAAGCCCCAGCTTTCCCCAGAAAACAACTAAGAAAATACAGTCATATCTAGACCACCTACATGTCCAAAGTTGTCATTGCAATAGGTCCTGCATGTTAAGTCAAAAAGCGAAAAAAAGCGTTCCAGCTGCAGACTATCCAGAGGTTCAGGAACCTTTCTCTCCATACAGGCAGTGTGTGACTAGATGACATTTTTTACCCTAACTTACTCGTTGTTGGAATTTACCTCATGATGCTTCTGTTGCCTAGAAGTTGGTGAGAATATCCCTAGTGCTCCTCTGGGCCTTTCCTACAACCAGCATTTCCAGGAGATTTGGCTGATCAGTCTCTCTTCCTTCACAGGGAACCTCCATCACTGCAGGGATTGGATATGTAAGTGCTAGATGGTAGAGGTGTGTGAAATGAATCCCAAAACAAATGGTAGACAGCTGAAAAGGCCCTGAAGCTAGCATTTACCACGTGTGGCCTGAGAGATGTATTAGTCTGAATCCTTGTTGGGTTTGGCAAAAAAGATTTTTTTTCTCAATATATTTTCACTAAGTGAAAGTCCCTTCAAAATTTAGTGGTCTTGTTTATCTCCCTTTTGCTTTCAACTGAGATGCATCTGAAAGAAACATGGTATTTTCTCAAGCTATATAATTGCCTGAATAATAAACCTCAGGTGGAAATGATGCACTGCCATGGTCAGATATTTATTAAATATTCTGTCTCTGCCTGTGTCCTGACATGAAGCTAAGGCCAAGAAGGCAAAACCAGGTTATTCTTTGAAAGGATCATTCCCTCAGTAAACAGAGGCAATTTCACAGTTGCCTGCAGAGCTTTCCCCAGTTCCAGGCTATTTCACCCCTCAGGTCCATCTTTGTGCACCTGATATTTCTTTTTTCTTTCCTCCTCATGCTGTGATTACACAAACAGGGTAGGTGGCTTTGCTCTGCAGCTGCAGGATTAATCTGCTTTAGTTCAATAGGTGCTTACTTCTAGCTTTTTAGTTTTTGTTTGATTTTTGCTTTTGTGTGTTTGGTGAAGGGTTTTGTCCTTACATATTGTGCAGCCAGCATCATCTAAAGAAAGTTAGTTTTCTCACAACAGTGCTTTGAGTTTCCTATTAATATTTCCTTAATGGAAAAGGTCATTCAAACCCCTCATCAGCTGAGCACAAAACCACCTACAAATACAAGAAATTGGAGAGATAAAGAAAGAATAATTTATTTTTTTTTTCAATTCATTCTATCATTCCTGAAGCACTTGACAAGAGTGCTTTAAGGGAATCATTATCATCCTTGCCTTGCAGAAGCTGGCTAAGCTGGTCAGGTCCAGATGGCCCCTTGGAAGTGCCTGTGTTTCTCTAATGACAATGAAATGTGCTTGAGGGAGAGAACCAGAGAAACATATTGAGTTAGCTTTTGCTTTGTGTTGCTCTTCTCATACATGATGGAGAGATTACTTTAACACCAACATACATACGGCGATGTTGTATTCATGTATGAAATTTTACAGATGGGATTTCATAATTAAAGTGAATGGAACTATAAACTCTTTGTTTAAATGCACAAATGTGAAAACAAGCACAGTTTTCATCACATGCTCCCCAAAGACCTAATATATTCACTTTGATCATGAATCTTAAGAGGTCAGCCCAAAGAACATGAAGCAATATTGTATTTAATTTACTTTTTTGTTATAAAACGTTCCACTGTACAGATATTTATTATGTAAGTTTGAATTATGTAAGTTTTGCTGCTGGAAAACTTATAGCTTTATATTACCACCCAGGTAAGCAAACAAAATATAAGCATTTCATAAGATGCAAAGTGGAAAGCGAGATTAACAGTTTTTTCAACAAAAATACATTGTTCCATGTCTATAAAATCCTGAAAAAAGTGACCTTTTGAAATAGCTGCAGACTATTTTATTTTATTTTATTTTTTCTTAAATTTGAGTCTTTCAATTTTAGTTTCCATTAGTGAAACTTTAAGGTGCTTCCCAAGCAGTGTCCTCAAATTTTCAGAAATGTCCAAATCTCATTATCAGTTTGTTTAATGAAACAGGAATATGTGATGTTCTGACACATCAAAAGCCTGTCTTTCATATATCAGAAAGAGTCTCTCCTAGCATCAGTAAACTTGCATAACAAAATGAAATTTCCAGGTCAGGAGCCTGCAGGAGGATGAGAATATCTTCACTGTCTTAACATCTCTATTTCCCTATTCAGACCTGATCTGTTTTTTGAAGTGAATCAACCAGCTCCTTCTGTGATGGAATTCAGATGTGTTTATGAGGAAGACTCTGTTCGGGGCTGTTCCCAGAGGCTAGCTGGGGAAGGGGTGGCACTGTTCTCTCCGCAGAACCTTCTCACTTGCCTTCAAATCAAGGGCTTGCAAAACATGCCCATGGTATCATGATGCACAACTGGCTTAATAGGTTATAACACAAGCATTACATCACTTCAGAGCATTATACTTCGGGGGCCGAGGGGGGGTGCCGGGGAAGAGAGAGAGAAAGAAAGACAAATAGAGAGGAAGAGAGAGAACGGAAAAATGAGAGAAAGGAAAGAAAGGAAAGAAAAAGAGAGAAAGAGGGAAAGAAAAAGAAAGAAAGAAAGAAAGAAAGAAAGAAAGAAAGAAAGAAAGAAAGAGAAAAGAGAGAGAGAAAGAAAGAGAGAGAGAAAGAAAGAAAGAGAGAGAGAAAGAAAGAAAGAAGGAAAGAGAAAGAAAAGAAAGAAAAGAGAAAGAAAGAGAGAAAGAAAGAGGAAGAAAGAAAAGAAAGAGAAAGAGAGAGAAAGAGAAAGAGAGAAAGAGAGAAAGAGAGAAAGAGAGAAAGCAAGCAAGCAAGCAAGCAAACAAGCAAGCAAGCTCACTCTAAAAGTCATTATGTCTTAAATTCACAGAAATGCTAAATGGAGTCTGGAGGCAACCCAGGCGTACAGCTATTCCGCAAGGCTGCTGCCAGGGTTTTGCAGCAGAGCTTGTCCTGAGCAGCATGCACACAAGCCACCCTGTGTCACTTGATCCAGAGCCAGGCATTGGTCCCTTGGGTGGAAGGCTCTGTGTGGTGCAAAACAAGTACTGACATCTTGCAAGTGCAATTTAGACCTTTGGCTGGATGAATTCACAGCCTGATCTGTGTTAAAAGCTCTAACAGCATCAGTCCCCGTGTGCAGGCAGGGCAGAAGGAGTAATGGCTCTGAGCATTTGTCAGTTCAAGATTATTTGGAGGGTTTTGTGCCTGTTTGTTTCCACTTATTTCTTCAACAAGCCTCTGAAGATATTATATTATTGCACTTTATTTTTGATAAAACTATGCTATTGAAAATAAAATCATATCCAAAGACTTTATTCACATGTGAAATGAGAAAAGGGAGGGAGAGATTGTGAAAAATACTTCTACAGAACCCAACATGTCAGCAAAGACCAAATTAAGGTGTTGTTTTGTGGGGTTTTTTTTCTAATTATGAGGTTTGTTACGAACAAGTCCAAATAAGATTGCAGCTGAAGTACTCTGAACTGGCTTAGGCTAGAATCTGGGGAGTTAATCAGTGTCTGACTCAAGGGATGGAGGTTTTTCAACAGGATCCTGTTCTCCTCCCTACAATATTTCTATAGTATACCAGTATAGCACAGTTACACTCAAGGGATGGTTTTCCATTCCGTTCCATCAGCATCGAATATCTTGTCATACTTTGTTCTGACTGTTGGCAAAATATGCTGGAAGCCTTAATGCTTCATATTTTAGGGGAGCATCATGGTGGCTTAACTCAAGTGGGCAACTCAGACCCACCCAGTCACTTGCTCACTCCCCTCTGTGGGATAGAGGAGAGAACCATGAGTAAAAGTGAGAAAACTCATGGATTGAGATAGTTTAACAGATAAAACAAAAGCTACACACACAAGCAAAGCAAACTAAAGAATTAGTTCACTACTTCCCATGAGCAGGCAGCTGTTCAGGCATCTCCAGGACAGCAGGGCTCAGTCAAGTGTAATGGTTACTTGGGAGGACAAATACCACAATTCCAAACTTCCCTTGTTCTTCCCCACAAATTTTATTGCTGATATCATATCATATGGAATATCCCTTTGGTCATTTTGGGTCAATTGTCACAGCTGTGTCCCTTCATGCTTCTTGTGCATCCCTAGCCTATTTGCTGGTCAGGCAGGATGAGTAGCAGAAAAGGCCTTGAGCATGTGAAAGCGCTGCTCTGCAATAGCTAAAACATCAGTGTGTTACCAATACTGTTTTGGTCACAAATCCAAAACATAGCTAGTATGAAGAAAATTAACTCTGTCTCAGCCAAAATCAGCACAGGGGGAAAAAGCAGTATGAAATCATAACTGGGGAATATTGTTAAATTTGTCTGATACAATCTTTTTTACTTATTTTAAGTGCCTTTTCTGTTTTATTCCATTAAAAAACTAAAATGTTTCCAAAACATGCAACAGGACATCTTGCCTTTGCTGAAATTAACTAGCTTTAGACAGGTAAGTATTTAACCCAGGAACTTTTAAGAAAAAAAAAAAAAAAAAGGTTTTTTGCAAGTAAATCTGGAAAACTTTTACCATATTCACTGACTTTGTGCAATCATTATGATATGATTTGGGAAAGCAAGTCATCCTAAAACTGACAAGATTTTTTTCAGAAAAAAATAATGCAGAAAAGTTAAAGTCATGGTCTCAAAATTTAGAAAACAGCCATAAAATCATCTAACCAACAATCTTCTGGGGAATATTTATTCAAGAAAAAAATAAATCAGGTTCTCTGTAAATAATTGCCTTCAAAAAATAATTTGGCCAACTCTCCAGTGAGCTTGAAACCAATCTGACCAAAAAAAAAAAAGCAAAACAAAATCGTGTCTGGGGTAGAAGCTACTGTTTACTTTTTTTTCCTTGTTAAAATACTCACAGATAATTTTTATTGGTAGCAATTTGGTGTTAGTGGATAACAAACAATACATTGCTAAGTTCATGCCATATTGCTTCTCCAACTTGCAGAAACCTATTTCTTTCATGCATAAACCACTTTTTAATTTATCACCTCTTGAGAGCACTTAAGCAACTGTGATTCAATTAAACCAATGTTCAATGACTGTGCCTGTGTTTCACACTTGGCTGATAAAAGAAAAAGATAGGATACATTACAACTATTGATTGACTATAGTTTATTTATGGCTTTAACCTATAAGTCTTTAACGATCACCTAAATTTTTTGTGCGTGTGCAGAGAGTGTTGAGCTGATGAAAGAAATCTATGAGTGCAATCCATACTGAGAAAGGAGAAGCACGCTTTGACATTTTATCAGTTTATGTGACTTTGTCAGTTCTAGAGAGCAGTTTTCCCTCCTCACATGCATGACAGGAATAATTGGTAGTGCAATCTTCTCCAAACCGGAATAGCCTCCAATGCTATTTTCAGGGATTTTTATACAGATTCAGCCTCTCATCCATTTACGTTCGTTTTCCAAACTCCTGTGATGGGCTTTCTGGCAATAATGTAATTTCAGTTTGTGATATCAATGTATCAGAGGAAGGAAAACAGTCTTTAAACAGTATGATGGTGAGGAAACTAAATCAGACAACTGTATACTGACTTGTTCAAAGTCATGTGGAAAGTCAAAGCCAAAAAGAAGCCAATTTTTTTTTTTTCCATTTTTTTGGTTTTGTTTTTTGGTTTTTTTCACACTGGGCCAGATTTGATTCGGATTGAGAGGGAAGTGCACAACAAGACATCTAGTCCAGCTGAAGTAATGAAGAACACAGAAATCACAGAAACATTTAGGTTGGGAAAGACCTATAAGATCAAGTCCAACCTTTAACTCTACTCTTATCTTTATCACCCCTAAAACAAATCTCTAAGGACCTCATCTATACAACTTTTAAACACATCAAGGGATAGTGACTCAATCACCCCCCTGTGCAACCTGTTCCAATGCTTTACAACCCTCTTAGAGAATTTTTTTTCCTAATGTCCAGCCTAAACCTCCTTTGGTGCAGCTT